>RJWJ010005838.1:0-65837 GCA_004363605.1 Indri indri
AGGCTGAGGCAGAAGGATTGCTTGAGCCCAGGAGTTTGAGGTTGCTGTGAGCTAGGCTGACACCAGGGCACTCACTCTAGCCAGGGCAACAAAGCGAAACTCTGTCTCAAAAAAAAAAAAAAAAAAAATTTCGCACTCTGCCTCTGCGTTTGTTCAGGCCCTCATCCTTTCTGGCCTGCGTTACGTCCACAGGCTCCTACCTTACCTCCTTCTCCCATCACTGGCTCCCACCACTCCTGCAATCACTACATCCTGGTAATCCAACCTCCACAATGCAGCCAGAGCAATCTTTCTAAAACACAAATCTGAAGCATCTTTCTCCTAAAAATACTTGAGCAACTCTCCATCACATCTAGGATAACAATCAGACTTCTTAGCAAGGCGTCCAGACCTCCTCCTGATCCAGTGTTTGCATACCTGCTGACCTCCCTGGCCTTATTTCCCACATTCTTCTAGGTACACCCTGGGCATGGCCATGCAGATCCCACTTATCCAACCTCTCACACAAGCTGGCCTTACATATGATGCACAATGTCCACCCTCCTTCCCCAATAGCTTATCCTTTCCCAGAACCTCTATTTTTGACCTGTTTAACTCTAACTTCCTGTTTAAGGCTTTGCTAAAGCATTATTTAACCTTTGAAATCTTCCAAGACTAACTACTCAGGTCTGCCACCACTGCATGCACACACAAGTACACACATGCAAACATTGACCCAGGCTGGGATCCCATAATATCTCTACAATGACATTAACTGTATGGCTGTGATGACATTAATTATAATGTATTGGAATTGTTCACTTTCTTAGCTATCTCTTTTTCTGAGGCCAAGATTCTTAACTTTTCATACCAAGAGCCTCTTTGGCAATTTGATGAAATCCATAAACCCATTCATTTTAAACATGTAAAACCAAATATATATGGTTATAAAAACTATATATTATAATGAATACAGTTATCAAAAATATTAACAAAATATATTATGATATAGTATTTTACGTATATTTATGTTTATTTATTATAGCGTTAAGAAAATCTAGCAGCCAGTCCACTATTATAGTTTGAAAACAGTGGTGAATAAAACCATATTTTAAGATACCTCAGCCACTCTGATACGAGATCTGTAATTTCTACCAGTGACAAAGTACTACCGTGGTTTGTTATCTACATTCATAATTCTTTAAAATGCTAAATCTCATTTAGCGGTAAGTGAAAATAAGGATGTAATTATTATTTCAAACCAAGTTCATGGAGACTTTGAATTCTAGAGTCTTTGTTTTGGTTTTAGACACTAAGGTCTTTGAGATTTTCATTTTAATATGACTATGTCTTACATACAGTATTAGAACTTAGTAAACACACTCAAATATTTGCTGGCCAAATGAATGAAGGGAGATACAGTATATCACCTCATCTAATTTAAACTTTATAAATCTCTCTGTGAATTAGGCTTTATTATTCTGATCACATATTAAGAAACTGAAGCTCAGAAAGGTTAAATACATTTCCCCAGTTCATTAGTTCACAGGACTTTAAATGTCTATTCTACCATAAATTTGCCTCCTCTCATTTACTAATTAGGTTACTCAGTAATGAGTCATATTGTGTCTAACCTATCAAATAGTCAAGAGAAAGGGAACAAGCATGGGAAAGTTATACTATCAGTTTCTAAAAGGAAAAGTGTATTGATCATACCTTCGGTAACCTTTGGCTTCCATTATACTAACGTTCCATCAGTCTGGACCGAGTGACTATGGAGCATCATCTGGACCTATGAGAAAGGCTGAGGACATGCTGGAGAGGAGCCTGACATCCCCAGAGTGTCTCACCAGGAGGAATGCTTGCTTGGATGCAGGAGCAATCCAAGAATAGGAATAAGGATGGAAATGCCACTTCCTCAACAGCCTGCTAAGAAAACAGTGATTGTATAGCCCTGGCTTTTTATTTCATTAGCTCCCTTTGAGTGGAAGAATAAAAGAAAATGACTGAAACTAGGACAACCCTTTTCACATTTCAGGATATGAGCAGAGCAATGTCTGGTGTGCTCTATTCTGCCTTGTGCATTGAAATGGTCAGACCATTGTGTGGCACAAAGACTCTTTCCAGGACAGTAGTTGTTATTGTGCCTTTCTGCTGTCCTGTTTCTCTCCTGTCCTTTTGCCTTCTTTATTTATTTATTTTTTTCAGTGTCCAGTCTGCAAAGAAACTACTTAGTAGCAATGCCTGGGCAGGCGTCTGGAGGAAAGACAGAGAGAAAGACAGCCCCCTCGCCCCCAATACGCACGTGTACACACACACACACACACACACACACACACACACACACACTCGCACACACACAGGGGAAGAAAGAAAGGGAGGTGGTGTCAGCCCTGGAACTTACAAGCTGCATTGACTCCACTGTACAAAGTCACTTTAAATATACCAAACCCTTGTTTCCCCTGACAGTGAGAAATCAAGCCAGAGAACAACTTACATTGTCAAGGTCTGGGAACTTGACATAAGGATAGTTAAGCTCTTGTCATCTGAAATGTCTCTGGTTTAGTTATTTACTGATCTTTTATTTTATGCCTACATAATTGATGAGTCAAAATAGTATCATGAGAAATTTCACAGTAGTTCCTGGGAGGCTCCAGTAATAAAATGTGTTATATAATATTATTTACACAAGATAGTGAGAACCTGCAGAGCTAAAATATTTTAGAATGGGACACTAATTTAACTGGGAGTCAGTAAGATAACCTATCTTTGTATTTATCCTTGCTATTACAATTTTTTAAAAATGCTTTGAATCACTTTTTCTACCTTACTAATCAAAGAATAGTGACCACATTTTAAAATTTTATTATTGTCTTAAAATAACTGAGACTGGGTAATTTATAAGGAAAGAAATTTATTTTTCACAATTTTGGAGATTGGGAATTCCAAGATAAGGCATCACAAGGTTCGGTGTCTGATGAGGGCCCAGTCTCTGCTTCCAAGAGGGTGCCTTGAAGCCTGTGTCCTCCAGAGGTGATGGATGCTGTCTTCATGTGGTGGGAGAGATGGAAGTGCAAAAATGGGCTAAGTTAGATCCCTCCAGGCCTTCTATAAGGTTGTAAATCCAATTCATGGGAGCTACACCCTCATGGTATAATCACCTCCTGAGGGCTCACCTGTTAATACTATCACATTGGATCTTAGGTTTCAACATATGAATTTCAGGAGGACATATACATTTAAGCCATAGCAACTATTATTATTATTTTTTAATTTCAAGGCATCCTAATGTAACCCATGGGTATCATTCCAATCATTATCGCTCAGCAGTCATGGTACTATACACCAAGAGATAGACAAAGTTACGATGCTGTGGAGCACTATAAAAATTCTCTTCTTCCCCTGGAGAAGGAGTCGTGCTAGCGGTAAGACAGCATATCAAGTCAGACAGCTCTGAGTGTGAATCACAGGGATGTGATTTACAAGCTCTGTACCCTTCAACAAATTGCTTGTCTTCTTTCATCCACTTTACTCTTTCCAAACATTGTAGTAATACAATTTTTCAACCTACTTAATATTGTGGTTTTGAGATTTAAAGGGGTTAAATGGAATAATGTATGTACAATCCATGTCTCTGATAAGTATAATTATTTTTTTTTCTCATTTTTTATAGTCACTTGTATTGTCCACTAAAGACTATAGCTTTGGTGATGAAGAAAAGATATCTGGAAAAACTGATTAAAATGTAGATTCCTTCCTTTCCTTCCTTGCCTGATTCTCCAAATTCTGATTCTGGATGTCTGGGAAGGGACAGTTTGTACTCCTAACAAGCTTCAGGAGATAATTAAATGCTAGTTCTGGGACTACATTTTGAGCAATACTGCCTCAGCTGTTTTTTTTTTTTTTTTTTTTTACCATCATTGGATATCTTGGGATATATTTTGTGGAAAAAACTTCACAGACATGCTTTCTTTAGCCTGAAAGGATGGGGCAGCCTTCTATTGCAAATGAGTTGTCCAGAGACACATGGCTTTCACAGTCATTCTATTGAGCTCCTAAGCAGGTACATATTGCCATTTGTGATACTGGTGACGGAGCACCCTTGCAAATTCCAGGCATGGTTTTGGCACACAGCACTTCTCATTTTCTTCTGAGAGCAATTTCAGGCTCTTGCTGCTCAGCCCAGGACTATCTCTTGTTAAACCTCTGTGAGTAGCCCTGCTGCCAGTGATGAATCATACACTGAGGGCTTCACACAGGCTAGGTTTACTGAGATGCATTATAGGAGACTATATCTCAGATGGCCCCAGTGCAGCCAAAACAATCTGTCACTTTTAATTCTTCCTGTCACCTCATTAAGTAGATGGCCATGTTGACAATAAAACACATTTTCATACAAACACACAACACACACACACAACCCCAAAATGCAACATTTCCTCCTCTTGTATTCAGATGTGGTTATAAATATCCAGTCATTGAAAGATTCATTGAGCAAACATATGTGCCAGGGTACTGTATATAACTGATGGAGGCAAGGAACAGTCTCCGTGGACACATAAAGCAATTAAAAATAACTGTGCTTCAAAGCAGGCTACTATAACACAAAGGTCAGGCCCATAAATATGAACAGGATGGCAGTAATGTCTCTATCCAAATATACCCCCAAACACACAATTACAACAGTTCAGAACTCAAAGGTTAATGTGAAAAAAAATCTCTGAAATTATGCCATATTCATCCCATGCCTTTTACTTCATGTGGTCTTTTCATCAAAGGTTAATATCTATGAATATAGGGGGAAAATGTTATCAAGGCCAAATGTGTGTCATCAGGAACTATTTTATTCCATGTAAAATATTTACCCTTGTACATACGACAGCATGAAGGAGGTGTAGAAAATTTTCTACAAGAGAAAAATGTCTGTTGCTTTCCTTCCCTTCTTTACAAGGTTGCTTGTTTTCACATTACCTGCACTGAAGTCTGAATTCTACTCAAAGCTGTGGAGACTGTTCTGAGGGCCAGGATAATTTCTGTAGTAACACACTGAGTGTGATAATAAGGTTTATGTATGGTTGTAAAGAATGTGCTGACAGATGGAAAAGAAGCCACCTCAGTCTGTACAGTATTCATTTTTATATACATATTTTTAAAAACCATACAACACCTGACTCTGATTCAAAGAGCAGTTCTTCCTCCTGCTGTCTTCTAGGAACAGAAATATTTTAGAGTATACAGAAAAATTCTAACCCCCAGTGGACTGATTCACTAAAATTTCAAGTTCTGCGCACATCAGAGTATCATAGGCTCCTGTATTACCATTTGAGGTGTCATGTGCAATGAAAAGCTTATTCCCACCATACATGGACCTTTACATAGCAAGTGCCTTAGACACTGAGCAAGTATATTCAGTAAGAAAGAAGATGGTGAACAAAATGGCTCCCACAAAACAGAGGTTTTTTCCACTCTGGCTCTGAAAAGAAAAATTCCAGATAACTTGCCAAAGATTGGTTTTCATCAAGGAATATAAAAATATGAGTACAGATTGCATTAGAACATTTAGGTCATCTATGCCCCTTTATGATATTGTGACATTTGGCAACACCTTGACTAAAGGAAAAGAGAATTCTGATGTAAATTTCTTCCTGTTCATAATAATGAGGCAACAATGACCAACCCACCTAGCACCTTTATTGTCTAAGGCATGGTGTCCACTTTCTAGGGGAGAGAAAATCAGCTGCCAGTATCTTCTCTTTCCTAGACCTTATTACTGTGTTCTTAGAAAAACCCATTCCATGATAAAAAAAAAAAAAAAAAAGTAGAGTAAAAAATTAAAAATAAAAATCAGTTATTTCCATTCATCCTTGAACTTTTCATTGAATGCATCTGTATGTAATAGTTTGCTAGGGCTACTTTTGCAAAGCACCACAAATTAAGTGACATAAACAATAGAATTTTTTTTTCTCACTGCTCTGGAGGCCAGAAGTCTGAAATCAAGGTTGGCTCCTTCTTAGGCCTGTGAAAGAAGGGTCTATTCCAGGTCTCTCTCTTTGGCTTGTAGATGGCTGTTTTCTCCCTGTGTCTCCTCATGTCATCTTCCCTTTTGTTTGTCTTTGTGTCCAAATTTCCCCTTTCCATAAGAACACCATTCATTTCGGATTAGAGCCCACCCTAATTACCTCTTTTTAACTTGATTCCTCTGTAAAGACCCTGTCTCCAAACAAGGTCACATTCTGAGGCACCAGTGTTAGGACTTCGATATATGAATTTTGGGGCCAGAGAGGCGAGTGCACAATTCAACCCATAATGACATCTTCTACTTAAAAACCAAACAACATCAACAAAATAAAACTTGGATCCTCCCACTAGTGTTTCCTCTTCCCCTTCTGACCTTCCAAAGAGAGATCACCTGACACTCCCATGATCCCATAGCTTCCAAAGACAAGAGTAATTTTTTTCATCATTGCTGAAGATGCTACTGAATTATTTCATCTTTTAACTTTTGTTTCTTACAAATTCCTAACAACCAGTTATGTATCTTCTACTCCTATGCAATGTTCTCATCTAGCAACCTCAAAATTAATCCCAACAACCAACCACTACTTTGGCAGCTGGCCATTATTCTCACATGGAATTCCCACATGACTCTAGGTTACTTCTGTAATCATGTGGGTGAACTTCCCAATGATACACCCCATTTGCTCCTGACCTTTTCAATTCAAGTGACTTTTAGCTGCAATCCACTTATGCTACCTAATCATACACATACTCTGTCTTTCCTGCATCTTGTATATATGCATCGGCTCTAAAAATTTAAATTTAAATACTCATGCTTTGACTCCTATATTCTCATGTTGATTTTCTACTTTTTCTGCTTCCTTGACACCATCAGTTACCAAATTATGTTATTACATGAAACATTTGTGTTTTAGAATGTTAATGGGAGCTACACAGAGCAAGATATAATGATGTGTAGTTAAATGAATTTAGGAGAGTAGGATTAATAAAAGATGAAACGTTTCTTTACTGACAGAATTTAGTACACTAACATTTATTCTGAATAACCAAGATTTTGTAACAGCTTTAACCAAACTTATGTAAAGAACAACAAAAAGCATAGTGATCCACAGAACATCAATTTGAGAATTAGTGGATTGCATACAACTGTTCTTTGATATGTAACCTCTAATACTCACCCTCTTCATTCATTCTATTTACCCACGCCCTTAGGATTTTTTAATAACCCTTATTCCACTTTTTGCTAAATTGTCCTTCCATCTACATATATTTCCAAATCCACTCTGCAACTCTGTGCCCTAACCATTCTCATGTGTAAGTTTATGTTCTCCAACTTTCAGTAGGCCCTCAGAACTCCCGACAAGAACATCCATGCTAATTCCTTTTCTAATCTTACCAATGTATAATTATATTTACCACTCTTTTCTGGTCCCTGCTCACCATAAAACACCATCAATTGCCATTAAGTAGGGATATGCTCACACTTCTCACTTCTTACAGATAAAGCTGTAAAAGAACATGCATAGCCACACACCTTCTTCACTGTTTCCTCTATTTTCAGTGAAAAACAATTCCTTTCTAAAGGCAAATTCATTCCCCCAGTCTTGCTCTCTGTTCCTCCTACCATCTCAGGGACTGTTCTCTGTCCCTTTTCCCCTTCTCCTGTATCTTCAAACTCTTCTTTACCAACACTTTCTCCTGGAGTATTGAACCTGTTCAAAGAGTTCTCATTTTAATTTTGCTTACTTTTTCTACTATTTTCTTCTTGAGTTTTACCCTTATCTTTGTTTTCAACAAGGACATTTACCCTCATAATTTTCATAGTCTCACTTCTAATAACTTCCTCAATTTTCAGAAAATCTGTGCTCTTCTATCAGGGTTAGATTAGAACTTTTTTTTTTTTTTTTAAAGACATCTATTTGCAACATTTATTTGGCACAGGAAAAGGAAGAAAATGTGGACTTTGAATCTACAGACTAGGGTTTCAATTTCAATTTTTCAGCTCCTTAGCATTGTGACCATTGGCAGTTTCTTAGACTACTTAAGGTCCAGTTCTTTTCTTCTGTTAAGGAAAAAGAATAATTTCATCTAAGCAGGATTTTTGGAGGACTAAGTTAGATATTACATGAAAAGCTTCTAGGAGGTGGTCAGTAAGTGTTAACTATGCTACCCATCACCCCTACTCTTGTTTCGTCCTTTGACACACGTGGTTACTGTCTCCTTCAAATTCTTCCTCCCTGTTCATGTCTCACCAGTTTCTTGTGTCTCCTTTTGGTGCTGTGGTTGCTCCTACTTTGTCTCCTTTCCTTCACACTTAATATTAATATCTGTCTGTTTTATCCCTAAGTTTTCTTTCCTTTTTAATCTAAATTTTCTCAAAGGTCCAACTATCACTTCTGAGGATTCACTTTTTAAAACTCTGCAATCTGGACAATTTGTGTAATACATGACTAGAATATCTAATTGCAGAATATCCCCACATGAATGAATTTAATTTTTGAATGAAATTCAGATTTAAAATGTATAATACTGAATCTATTGTGTATCCCCACATAAAGTTACCCCCTTCTTGTATCCTTTGTTTCAATAAATGACAGCACCCTGGGTATACATAATTGTAGATGCTAGGCAATCACAGTAATGAATACCATTGAATTACATAATGAAAATAGCATTATCTTTCCATTTTCTTTTCAAATAACTCAGATTACATCAAGGAGAAAGTTTCTGTTTTGAACAAAGTGTATCTTTAGTGCTTTCATAGCACTTCAGAAACTTTTTTTTTAATTGCAGAATATTATGGAAGTACAAACATTTTGGTTAGATATAATTCCTTTGCTTCTCCCAAGCCAGGGTGTGCCCTTCCCCCATTCAGTGCGCCCTGCATTCATTAGTTGCGAATTTACCCACCCCCACTGACCCCTCCCACCTGACCGGCACCCAGTGAATATTACTACCATGTGAGCACCTTAGTGTGGATCAATTAGTACCAATTTAATGGTGAGTACATGTGGTGCTTGTTTTTCCATTTTTATGATACCTCACTTCAAAGGATGGGCTCAAGCTCTATCCAGAATAATATAAGAGGTGCTAGTTAACCAATTTTTTTGTAGTTGAGTAGTACTCGTGGTATACGTATACCACATTTTATTAATCCACTCATGTATTGATGGGCACTTGGGTTGTTTCCCACATCTCTGCAATTGTGAATTGTGCTGCCATAAACATTCGAGTGCAGAAACTTTTATTTTAACAAATAGAGATCAGTTTCAGAGCCTTTAACGAAGTAGACTTTAAGAAGGTTGATTTTGTCAAATTTATATTTAAATTCTATTTGTGATAAATCACCCATTGCTTTAAAAAATGAATCAATTTCCTCAAGAAATAGAATTAACCAAATAACAGGGAACAATAAACCAATGAAACAGTTTCCTAAACGACTTTTAATGTGGGTTTTAAATTGCAAATAGGAAAGTATATTCTCTAAAGAGGCATCTCAGACACTTTAAAATGTTATATAATAATTATGATCTAAAATATTAGATTAAAGGAAAAAAGTGGAAGATGATCAAAGAAAGTACATTTGTTAATTATCAATGGATAGTGATTAGATATATCCTACTTTTTAAAATAGAGTTTAGTTTAATTTTAGGACAGTTATATACTTATAGAGAAATTGTAAAGAAAGAGAATTTCCACATAACCTGCACAATTTCCTCTATTATTCACATCTTATGTCACATTTAATGATGTGTTGTTATAATTAAGGAACCAATGTTGTCTATTATCATTGAAGTGCATATTTCATTCAGATTTCCTTAGATTTTACATAATGTCCTTTTGTTGTTGTTGTGCCGGGGTCTCATCTGGAGTACCCTATTACATTTAGCCATCATGTCTCCTTAGATTGCTCTTGTCTGTGACAATTTCTATGATTTTCCTTGGTCTAATTATCTTAATCGTTTTGAGGAATACTGGCCATATATTTTGTAGATGTCCTTCAAATGTGATTTGTCTGATGTTTTTCTCATGATTAGACTGAGGGTTGTAGGTTTTGGGGAGGTAGACCGTAGACATAAAGTGCCATTTTTATCACATCATATCAAAGGTACATGCTGTTAATAAGACTTATCGCTGTTGATGTTACCTTGATCACCTGGCTAACGTAGTGTTTGTGAGGTTTCTTTACTGTAAAGTTACTTTTGTTCTTCCCTTCATTCAAACTATAGTCTTTTGGAGGAAGTCACTATATGCAGCCCACACTCCAAGTGTGAGGAGTTATGTTCCACTTTCTTGAGGGTAGATTATCTATATACTTTATGCAAATAAAGAAAAAGTAATTTAGGTCCTTGGGAAATCCTAGGATGAAATGCAGAATGTGACAAACCAATCTCATTGCATTACAGATGTAGGAAACAACCTCACTGAAAAGGATGAAGGACAACACACTGATTTAGGTAATTTTAGAAATGAGTAAAATCTGTAACATTTATTTGATTGTTCCATATCAGAAATGCTAATTCACTATTTCTGAGGATCTGCTAAGACAAATTCAGGATGACAAATTTTCCAGTCTATTCCAAATCATATTGAATGTTGTGAGCTACTGACATTACAGAAAATTTTGGCAAAGATAATGAAGATAAAAAGATAATGCATCTACGCTGCATTATGAAGTAAAAGGAATGCAAGATCAAATATGGAGAACATTTTAAAATTCTGTATATCTTTTACAATATCAATGAAATGGATCATTTGCCAGAAAAGATGATATTGTAAAAATTAGTGCTTTATGATGAAGCTTAAGAACAATCTCATAAACATCAAAGAAATAGAGAATACTATCAAGGAAACGAAATAACTATCAAAAGGTCATTCTCAGCAAACAATTTACGCTGTGTTCTTTGAAACTGATTTTAGTTTAACTATTTCTGGTAACAGAAATTGATAAAAAGCTTCCCAATTTTAATTATGAATCAAACAAAATCCTATGCCAAAACATAATAAAAACGGAATATTAAAAAATGAGGCTAAACGTCTTTAGAACTACAACTGCAAAATATTAGGAAATCAAATGTTGCTGTTTATTAAATGATAACACACTCTGACCAAATAGGTTGTTATTCCAGGAATGCACTAACAATTCAATATTAGGAAACCGAGTAATAATTCATCACAATCGATCAAAGGAAAAGACAGAAAATTTTATCTTGATAGACACGAAAAAGTACTTTAAAATAATTCAACATCAATTATTGATAAAAAATGTTAGTGAATTAGGAATAGGAGATCAAGAATAAATCTCCAGGATGATGAAGGGTCTCTGTTTCAAGCTGACAACCAACATTACGTCTAATTATAAAACATTAGAATCATTCTCCCTGAAGTCAAGAATAAGGCAAAGATCACTCATTGTTTTTTCAGTTAATTTATTTTAAGTAAAGTTATTGATGCATGTTTTATAAGTAATAAACTGACTCTATTAAGTGTACAGTGTGATGACTTTAGACAATTGTAGTCACATAATCATCAGAATACATTTAGAATATTTTCTTCACTTCATCATATTTTCTCTTGCCCCTTTTCCCCTTTCTCTCAGCTCCCAGACCTTGGCAATTACTCTTCTGATTCCTGTCCCTATATATTCATTTTTTTTAGAATTTCATGACATATAGAATGTAGCTTCTTTGTAATGTATGATGAGTTCAAAATTCATACAGGTTGTTGCATGTATCACTAGTTTATTCTTTTTTATTGCTGGGTGCTATTCCACTATATGGGTGTGTTATAAATTATTTATTCATAAAATGATAAATATTTTGCATTATTTCTGATGTTCATTTATTATGAATAAAGCAATACAAACATTTATGTACATGTCTTTGTGTGAAGAAAGGTTTTTAGTTCTCTTTGATTAACATCCAAGAGGAAAGTCTTGGTCCACTTGGTATTGTTATGACAGAATACCCCAGACCGGATAATTTATAAAGAAAACGCGTTTATATCTTACAGTTCTGGAGGTTGGAAAGTCCAAGATCAAGTGGTCCACATCGGGTGAGAGCCTTGGTACTGTGTCATCAGGTGGCAGAAAGTGGAAGGGAAAGAGAGCAGGAGAGGATAAGAGGGGAAGATGGCCAAACTCATTCATTTTGTCAGGAGCCCACCCTCATGAGAACTAACCCACTCCCCCGATAATGGCATTAATCCATTGGTGAGGAAAGGGCCCTCATGACTTCATGACTCTTAAAGATCTCAGTTATCAACACTGTTGTATTGGAGATTATGCTTCCAACATATGATCTTTGGATGAAATATTCAAATGCAATTTGAGTGAAATATTCAATATGCAATTACTTTTATATCTATTAACCTTGCACCTTGTGATCTTGTTAAAGTCACTCATTTCCTCTTGTGCTTTTTTTTTTTTTTGTAGATTTGTTGTGATTTTTCTCTGTAGACAATTATGTTATCTGTAAATAAAGATAGTTTTTTTCCCCTTATATTAGTACTTTATTTCTTTGTCTTACAGTCTTTGCTAAAACATCTGGTACAATATTAAATGGAGGTACTGAGGGCAAACATACTTACTTTACCCCTGATCTTAGGGAGAAATCAGGTTTTCACCATTAATGTTAGCTGTGGATATTTAACAGAAGCACTTTTCATCGCTAAACTCTCCAACATTACTTGTGGATTTGAATATATTTGCTTATATTTCTGTTATTTTTATTTATTTATTTTAACTTCTTATTAAAAAACATTCTTAAGTTAATATATTTTCTTCATAAATTTCCCCCATTATTTTTATGTAATATAATATCTCTTTTTCTCAAGTCTAGTTTGGTATAACATAGCCACTTCAGTTTTCTTTTAATTTTTTTGATACTTGTCCATTCTTTTGCTTGTATCAAACCTATGTCTTTATATTTAACACTGATCTCTCTTTAGGTAACATATATTAGACATTGCTTTTTTAAATCTGATTTGACAATCTTTGCCTTTTAACTTAGTGTTTATATAATTTGCATTATAGTAATTGGTATGTTTGTATTTAAATATACTGTCTTGAAAATTTTTTCTATTTGTCTTATATGGTTTTTGTTTCTTATTTTTACTTTCAGATTTATTTTGGATTGAGCATTTTTAATATTCCTTTTTTATCATCAATATTGGCTCATTACTTATAACTATTTTATATCAGTTGCTCTAATATTTACTCTCTATTTTTAACTTATCACAGTCTGCTGCTCAACAATTTTATATCACATTATATAAAGCACAAGTAACTTAAATTACTCCCTTTCATACTTTGTGCTATTTTTGGTCATACATTTTATTTCTACATACATTATAAGTACTACAATACTTTGGTCCTATTTTAGCTTTAGTCACTTATTTAAAGAACTTAAAAATAAAGAATAATGTATTTCATATTTGCCCACATTTTTACTCCTTCCCAGATGCTTTACTTCTTTGGGTAAATCTGCGTTTCCATCTGGTATCATTAGCCTTCTGCCTAAGAACGTCCTTTAATATTTCTGATAGTATAGGCCTATAGGGATACATTCCTTTAGCTTGTCTATTTCTTAATATGTGTGATTATTTCAACTTTATTTAAAAAACTTATTGGTAAACTATTTTAAAAATAGTTTTATATTTACAGAAATATTGAATGGATGGTAGAGACATTTCTTATATACCCCCATGCCCCCCGCCCCCGGTTTCCTCTATTATTAACACCTACATTTGTACAGTATATTTGTTACAATTCATGAGCCAATACTGATACAATATTGTCACAGTTTATTTAGATTTCTTTAGTTTTTATCTAATATCTCTTTTGTCTTCCAGGACCATATATGATGCTACCTTAGAATGCATTGCCATATCTCCTTAGACTCCTCTTGGTTGTGACAGTTTGTCAAACTTTTCTTGGTTTCAATGACCTTGACAATTTTAAGGAGTACTGATTGGATATTTCATAAATGTCTTTCAATTAAAATCTACGTGATGCTTTTCAAATGATTATACTATGGTTGTGAATTTAGAGGAGGAAAACCACAGAGGCAAAGCGCCATTTTTGTTATATCAAATCAAGTTTGCATACTATCAACATGGCTTCTTATCACTGTCAATGTTAACTTTGATCACTTGGCGGAGGTAGTGCTTTGCGGGTTTCTGCACGGTAAAGTTATTCTTTTCTCTTGTATTTTTCAAACTGTAATCTTTGGAAGGAAAGAATCACTGGGCGCAGTCTATATTTAAGGAGTGGGGATTTATGTTCTACCTCCTTTAAAGTGAAGTATCTACATAATTCCCTTGGAATTCTTCTGCACTGGAAATTTGTCTCTTCTTCCCCATTTATTAATTTATTCAATGATTTATTTATGTTAGTATGGATACACTGATATCTATTTTATACTTTGGCTTATAATCCAATACCACTTTAAGTTGTTGCTCGAATTGTTTCATATTTGGCCATTGGGAGCTCTTGCAAATGGCTGCTGTGCCCATTTGACATATCCCCATCAAATTTTTTAATACTTTTTTACTTTCTGCCATTACGAGATGCTCTAAGGTCATCTTGGACATTTCCTGCCACAGTCCAACAATCAGCTGTTTCTCCAAAAAGCCTTGGTTCATATTATTGGAAATTAGTATTAGAAATCAATCTCTGGTTGTAGTATGTACTCATTGTTACTAAGGTGTAATTTCTATTTTGCAGTCTCAGCTGACAGAGCAAGGGGATACATACGTGTATACTAACCCATTTATGTACACGTATCTGTAGATATTTCTATATGTAGACATTTGTATCCACATTAAATTAAACATGAGTTCATACTAATAGCTACAACTCTAACTCATTAAAACTTGAATCATTCTAGCTTCCTTCCTTTACTAATCTGTAAATTTTCACTCTAACGACCAGAAATATTGCTTCTTCCATCTGCCATTCCAGTATACATTTATAGCTTTATCACAACTGTTAACTGGTACCACCACAGAAAACCACCCTACCAACTAACTACAGGACTTAGTATGGCTCCTTTTGCCTTTAGTCTTACACTCCATTCATTTCTAATGTTACTCAGCTTAGTGCCTTTCTCCCACTCACTTTATTTAGGTCCTGTCATACATTTGTCATACAATAAGATTCTCTTGTCATAGTCTGCAATCCTTCCTGAAATTCCCTAATCTCCTAAGTGATTTTTTAAAAATTTATATACCTCAAGGGTCACTCTTTGTGTTTTTAAATACTATAGGTTTTGACAAGGTATAATGGTATGTGTCCACAACTACAGTCTCATAAAGAATAGTTTTGCCACCCTAAAAATCCCCTATTCATCCTCTCCCCCTGAACTCCTGGCAAATATTGATCATTTTACCAACTCTATAATTTTTGCCTTTTCAGAATGTCATACCATACATGATGTTTGCTTACTAGCTTATTTCATCTAACAGTGTGAATTTAGTGTACTTCAATGTCATTTTTTTTGGTGGCTTGATAGCTATTTTTTGTTGTTGCTGAATAATATTCTATTGGATGGATATACCATGATTTGTTTATTCATTTACCTATTGAAGGAATATTGGTTGCTTTTAGTTTTTAAGCAGTTATGAATAAAGCTGCTATGTATGTATAGGGATTTTTTGTGGACAAACATTTTCAACTGATTTGTATAAATGCTAAATAACACAATTGCTGAATCATATGGTGAAACTGTGTTTAGATTTGTAAGAATCTGTTAGTCTAATTCTAAAGTAATTGTACTATTTTGCGTTCCCATTACCAATGAATAAGGGTTTCTATTGTGCCATATCCTTAAATATCAACATTTGATATTTAGATTTTTGATTTTAGCCATTCTAATAGGTTTTTAGTGCTATTTCATTTTTTGATATTAAAGTAAGTAGTATTGTGTTTTAATTTCAAATTCCAATGGTTCATTGCTGGTATAAAAAAAAGTTGCCTTTTTTATATGTACTTTGTATCCTATAACCTTGCTATAATCACTTACCAGTTCTAGTTTTTCTTCATTCATTGGGATGTTCTACATAAACAATCTTGTCATCTGTGAAAAAGACAGTTTTATTAGCTTTACTACCATTACTTGTCTTACTGCACTAGGTAGGGCTTCCAGTACAATATTGACTAAGACTGGAGAGAGGAGACATCCTTGTCTTGTTCCAGATCATAGGGAAAAAGTACCCAGCTACTCACTATGATGTTGTTAGTTTTATAACATCATTTTATAGATGTTCTTTATCAAGGTGAGAAAGTTAATCTCTATTCCTAGTTTTATGAGAGTTTTTAGCATGAATATGTCTTGGATTGTTCAATTCATTTTCTACATCAATTGGCATGATTATATGATTTTTGTTCTTTAGCATTTTGATATGGCAGATTACATAAATTGATTTTCAAATGTGGAACTAGCCTTGAATAACTGGAATAAATCCCACTTGGTCATTTTTTATAATTTTTTTTGTACATTGTTGGATTCAGTTTGCTAATATTTTGTTAAAGATTTTTGACTTGTATTCATAATAGATATTAGCATGTAGTTTTCCTATTCTGTAATGTCTTTACCTGGTTCTGGTAGTAGTATAACATTGACATCATAGAATTAATTAGGAAATGTCTATTTCTATGTTCAGGAAGTGATTGTAAAGAATTGATATTGTTTATTTTTTTAATATTTGGTAGAATTCACCAGTGAAACCATTTTGGTCTAGCACTCCCTGCTGTAGAATATTATTAATTATTTGTTCAATTTATTTAATAGTTATAGACTTACTCAGATTATCTATTTCTCCTTTTGTGAGTTTTGGTAGTTTGTGTGTTTCAAAGATTTGGTCTGTTTTATCTAAGTTATCATATAAGTGGGCCTAGAGTTGCTCATAATATTCCTTTATTATCCTCTTAAATGTCCATGGAATCTATAGTGATGATACATTTTTCAATTATGATATTAGTAATTTGTGTCTTCCCTTTTTTTCTTGGTTAGTCTAGCCAGAGCTTTATTTATTTTATTGATTTTCAAAAAAAACAGCATTTGGTTTTGTGGACTTTCTCTATTGATTTCCTGATTTTAATTTTACTGCTTTCTATTGTAATTTTTACTATTTATTTTCTTCTGTTTGCATTAGGATTAAATTGCTCTTTTTCTTTTAGTTTCCTTAGAGTGAATCTTAGATTTTTGATTTTAGGTTTTTCTTCTTTTCTAATATATGGAGTCAATGTAATACGTTTTCCTCTAAGCTCCATTTTTTTCTATATCCTACAGATCTTAGTAAGTTGTATTTTCATTTCATATGGTTCAAATTATCTTAAAAATTTCTCTTGAGACTTTTTTGTGGCTATTTGACTCGTATGTTATTTAGAATTGTGTTATTTAAATATTATAGGATTTTCAAGCTTTCTATTATTTAATTCTAATTTATTTCATTTTGGTGTGAGAACGTACTTTGCATTATTTCTATTCTTTTAAATTTGTTAAGGTATTTTTATGGCCCATAACTCTGTTTATCTTGTTGAATGTTCCATTTGATCTTGAGAAGAATACATTGTTGTTGTATTGAAGTATTGTCGCTGAATGAAATATTCTATGTCAAATAGATCCAGTTGAAAATGGTGATGTTCATTTCAGCTATACCCGTGCTGATTTTCTGCTGCTTCTATCTATCAATTAGTAAAAGAGGAGTATTGAAGTCTCTAACTATAATAGTGGACTGTGTATTTGTCACTGCTTTTCTCTCAGTTTTTGCCTCTTGTATTTTGATGAATTGTTTTCAGATGGATACACTTAAAGAATTGTCATGTCTTCTTAGAGAATTAACCCTTCTATCATTATGTAATGTCTCTCTGTATCTTTGACAATTTTTCTTGTTCTGAAGTCTGCTTTGTCTGAAGTTAATATAGCTATTCCCACTTTCTTTTTATTAGTGTTAGCATGGTATATCCTTCCACATCTCTTTACTTTTAACCTATGATTTTTATTTAAAGGAAGTTTCTAATTGAATACTTACAGTTGGGCTAAGTTTTTGGTGTTGTTGTTTAATCCAGTCTGACAGTCTTCTAATTGTTGTATTTAGACCACTCACATTTCAAGTGAATATTGACACATTTTGATTAGCAGCTATCATGTTCATAATTGTTATATTGTACTTACCCTTTATTTCTGTTTAACATTTTCTACTCATTTCTACCCTCTCTAGTTTTAATTGAGCAAGATACTTTTTCTATTCTCTTAGCACATAAATTGTACTTATTTTTAAAGTTTTTAGTGCCTGCCCTAGAGTTTGCAATGTACATTTACAACTAATCTAAGTCCACTTTCAAATAACACTATACTGCTTCATGGTTAGTGCACTTACCTTGTAACAGAGTGTGTCCGATTTCTCCTTTTCATCCCTTATAACATTGCTGTAATTCATTCACCTATCCATGTTATAATCCCCAAGAATTGTTATTCTTATTTCTTTGAACAATTATCTATTTGATAAATTAAGGATAGGACAAATAAAATATTTTTATTTTACTTATATTCCTTTGCCACTGCTCTTCCTTTCTTTATATAGATTTTAATTTCTTACCTATATAATTTCCCTTCTGTCTGATGAACTTCTTTTAAGATTTTGCAGAACAATTCTTTTATGATAAACTCCCTTATGTTTTATTTGTCTGAAGAAGTCTTTATTTACCCTTCACTTTTGCAGGATAATTTCACTGATTATAGAATTCTAGGTTGGTGGTTTTGCTTTTATTTCTACACTTTAAATATTTCACTCCACTCTCTTCTTGTTTACATAGTTTCTGATGAGATGTTTACTTTAATTCTTATCTTTGCTTCTCCATGCGGAAGGCATTTCGGCCCCTCCTCTGGCTTTTTTCAAAATTTTACATTTGTCTTTGATTTTCTACAGTTTAAATATGCTTTGCCTGGGTGTAGGGGATTTTTGGTTGCTGTTTTTGGTTTGCATTCATACTCCTTAGTGTTTTTTGAGCTTCCTCTATCTGTCGTGTGGTGTCTGTCATTAATTTAGAAAGTCCTCAGCCATCATTAGTCGAATAATTATTCTGCTCCTTTCTTTCTTTTGTCTTCTCTTCTTATTCCAGTTATGCTCATGTAACTCTTTTGTAATTGTCCCACAGTCCTTGCATATTCTGGTTTTGTATTATTATTATCGTTTTGCTTTGCATTTCAGATAGGAATTTTTTATTCATATATCTTCAAGTTTACTAATCCATTCCTCTAGTTTTCTGATGAGCCCGTCCAAAGTAGTCTTCATTTCTATCACAATATTTTTGAGTTTCATCATTTCTTTTCAATTTTTTTCATCAAGTTTCCATCTCTCTGCTTGATACATATTCTTGTGTGTTGTGTACTTTTTCCATTAGAAGACTTAAGATATTAATCATAGTTATTTTAAATTGCCTACCTGATAATTTCAAGGTCTATGTCCATAACCGATTCTCATTCTGATGCTTGTTTTGTCTCCTGGGATAATGTACTTTTCTTGTTTTAGCATGTCTTGTACTTTTTGTTGAAATCTGGATATGATGCATTGGCTAATGAGAACTATGATAAATTTTTAGTGTGAAATTTTATGTTACTATTGCTAAGAGTTAGGCTGTGTTTATTGTTTACTACATGTCTACATGCAGAAAGCTTCAGTCTACTCCATGCACCTATTTATTTTTTCCCCTTTGTCTAAGAACATCTTCTTAAATCAAGTCTGAGACTTGCAGTGCTTTTCACTGTAATAATCTATTGTAGCTATACTAGAGTTCCGTTGATGTGGTGGTCAAGATTGGGGGAAGGGAAGCATTCTGTCATTCTACAATTTAATCTTTACCTTTTGGTTGGACTGAATCCCTGAGTTGTGAGTTCTCAGCCTTTCCCCCACCCTCTCTGAGGATGAATCAGGAAAACTAGAGGTGGAAGGAGTTGAGTAATTGACTTTCCTCCATGTAGATAGGCTCTGGTGAAGTAGGTTCCCTTGGAGAGCAAGCCTTTGTTATGGTGAATGTTTTGGGTGTATTTCAAATGGTTACTGTTTTCTTATCCCTAATTGAAGCCCTAGGGAATGTTTCTTGGATCTTCAGCTTGACAGCCTTAAGGATTTTGGATTAGGGTGATGGTGGGGAGTAAACCCGCAACTAAAGGACACCGGGAGCATTGTAGAGGGGAAGGACATGCCTTTAACCCTCGCTAGGGTGAGGCAAAGAAATAAAATGTAACCATAATGTTTGTACCCTCATAATACCCTGAAATAATAAAAAAAAATGTCCATGAAAATGTGTGTTGAAGGCAGGGATCTAAGAAACTTCCCCTAGCAGTTTCTTATTCTCACTGTTGGCCACATCCAGCCTTCAGCAATTCTTCACAATTTATCT
Source organism: Indri indri (assembly GCA_004363605.1). Lineage (NCBI taxonomy): Eukaryota > Metazoa > Chordata > Mammalia > Primates > Indriidae > Indri > Indri indri. The sequence continues at coordinate 20,402 of RJWJ010005838.1, forward strand.
TTTAAGTGTTCCCACCACTTTGTAACTCCAGTGGCTTTCATTACAGGTTAGGTGATTTTGGCTTTGATTTTCTGTATTCTCCTTTCTCTCCAATTTTTGTGGTTGCACTTTGCTCTGTCATCTTAATCCTCTGAAGGCTCTAAGAAAAGTTGTTGATTTTCAGTTTGTTCAGCTTTTTAATTTATTGTTGTAAGAATGAGAGTGATAATTTCCAAGCTCTTTACATATTGAAACTTTAAACAGAAAGCTTGCCTTTGTTTTTCAAAGATGTATTCACTGAATATAAAATTCCAGGTTGACAGTTTTTTCCTCTCAGTACTTTAAAGATGTTGCTCTGCTATCCTCACACTTATACTGTTTCTCATGAGAAATATGTTCTCTTATCTTAGAACACACAAGAAATAAAACAACCAAAGGCCTAAGACGAGGAAGAAAAAGCTTTAAAATCACAGAAACATTTATGTAAAGATAAATTGCCACGTCTGGAGCAAGAAATATGAGATAATATGTCATTTGGGGGAAGGAATTCTGTAAGATTAGCTTCTAAGCTTCTGACTGTTTTGCCACCTTGGATACATTCTATGTCCCCAAAACTGAGAAAGAAATGAGGTTTAAATTCCCTCATGACTTCATGGATAATAACTAAAGGCCCCTGTTACCTAGGTAGGTAGACCACTCTTCCAAAAAAAGTGGTAAGAAACAGTGGTCACTTATAGAAACAGTCCTAATAAATCAAGCATTCAGGTCTTAAATTCAACCTCATGGCCAGGGAATTGACAGAATTGCAGGGGTATTACAAAGTCTGGTCTTCCCTGAGATAGAAAAAGCAGCATCTCATAAATCAAGCACAAACAAAAGAAATACTTAATTACAGATGAAACCCAAGAAGTAAATAAAAGTGCCCCCCAAAATTAGGTTACTATTTTTCTTCCATGTTTGCATTAAATAGCATCTCCAATGACTTACCTATAAATACATTTTCTCAATTTTAGGGGTAAGTCTCAGAGTTTTAAAACAAACTCATAGTATTGCTATTTACTTCTGAGACAGGCAATATCAAAGGATACAACTTATTGTTTGAGTCTCACCATTATTAGGCATTTCATCAATGAGTAAATTGCATACAACAGAATGTACTTATAATATGCTTCATTTATTATAACATTTTGCTTGACAGAAAGGAAAGTTTGCATACTCTTTACTTTGGCCTCCAAAAACTTAAGCACTAAGAGCAAACAATACTGACATAGAAAACCTAAACGTTCTGCAAGCCTAGTAAATATATTATACCAATGTATAACCTGAAAGCATAATATTATAAGTCTTGTTCCATGAAGTTAACAAAGTGAAATATAAGTAGCAGAGTATATCATAAGATTAGAGTTATCTAAGTGCTTAGATGGGGGCATACAAATCATGATTTTATTTGTGTTATTTATTCAATGAAATTTTTTGAAATTCTGGTATTTATTACATACATTTTACTGAGAAAAGTAGCAATTCAGGATCTATTGATTTTTTGCAAGAAATTTACATTGTCCAGGAAAAGATCAACTAGTAAACAGGCAATTAAATAGAACAGGTCAAGTTCTCTAATAGGGATAGTTATGGACAATTTTGGAAATGCATAAGAAACCTTGTATAAATGAGGAGAGAGGTCATCCAATTAGGAGAATAGATGCAGAAGTGAAGAATAATAGTGTCTTAGTCCATTTTCTATGGCTATGAAAGAATACCTGAGATTGGGTAATTTGCAATGGAAAGAAGTGTATTTGGCTCATGGTTTGGCAGCCAGGAAGTCCAAAAGCATGGCGACAGCTTTTGGCAAGGGCTTTTTTACTGCATCATAACATGACAGAGAAGCAGAAGAGGAAGCACATGTGAAATGAACAAAACATGAAGAACAGCCTTGCTTTATAATAACCTGGTCTTGCTGTAACTAATCCAGTCCCACAGGAGCAAAAACTCACTCACCTCCGTGGGAATTAGCCCAGTTCTGCCAGAGCAACATTAATCTCTGTTAATGACTTAATCACCTCTTAAAGTCCCAACCTCCCAACACTGCCACACCAGGGACCAAATTTCCAAAACATGAATTCTGGAGTACACACTTAAACCACAGCAAACAGTATGCTCATCTCCCCATGTCAGTATTGTGATGCATTTTGGTGTAAAGGTAGAGAGCTTTAGAAAGCCTCCCAAGTGTTTCCCCAAGTCCAGTCAATCATCAAACCATCTTCTCAAACATGGTCATGCCCTATACCAACTATGCTGTCACTTAATATGGTTCTTTATGATAATTTACTTTTTTGTTTAAATAATCATACATCAAAAGAGAAAGTTTATATTACTAGTGTAAGTGGCAATCAGTTACAAAGACAGTAACCATATAAAAAGCACAATGAAAACACAGCAATCTTTTAGATAAAGTTGCTGATTTGATTTGAAGTTTATGTAGCACAAACTAAATGCATTTCCTATACCTACCAAAACCATATGTCACATATGTGTTCCACACTGTATGCAAGAAATACACAGGAGGAATAAAGTGAACCCCAGGGCTAAAAGCAGGAGGGGAAGTAAGAAAGGCTCATTTTCTTTTTCAATAAAAATGCACCATCTAATTGAAAGGAAAATTAGATACCATTGAGGCCAACCACATACTGAATATCAGGATCTATCTAATAATATTGTGTAGATAATTATCAATTTCATGTCACAGTCTAACCCTTCTACTGCTAGATCCCACATCATTATATAAAATGAAAGTCATGCTACTTGTAATTCTAAGACACTAGTTCTACCTTCCAAAGTGGCTCATGCATGAGACACTCCCTTGAGGATAACTGAGTTTATGTGTAATTCTTCTTACACTACATATAAATTCACCTGTATCTCTCTCAGTAGAGAATGAATGAATGAAAGTGATGTTATAGGAGTAAACTCAAATATTCTCTCATTTATAACAAGTGAGTCTCAATCCCAGACTTGCAGTCTTTAATTATTTTCAGTAACATATCACTTGGGATTCACCTACCAACTGACAGAAAAGAAGTGTGTCCCACTGGGAGATGTGTGGGAGAACTGCAGTTCCAGGACCCACAACAAGTCTGATTTTCTTTTTTCACCACTTTCCAAGAACTTAGAGATAACAATCATTTCCCCTGAATTTCTCTGTTCCATTTTAAACACTCTCAGATACTTCAAGAATTGATTTGGAGTTGGTTTACATTACCCATATTACCTGAGTTGTCCCCACCTGAGTGGACCCAGGTTTGACAGTGTCTTTTAGTGTGTGGTCCCAAGAATAAATCCCAGTATTACAGCTGTGCTGTGGCCAGTGAAGAACGTGGAATAGCTGCCCCTCTTGGGAGTTCTACTTTCTCCGTTGGTTACTGCTGTCAAAGATTCATTGTGATTATTTTAACTGCTACATTTCATTGTTGGCTTTTGTAGAACATCTGGTTAATGAAATTTCAAAGATTTTAGTTTCCATATGAGTTGCTGGTTATCATCAGTTCTTTTTTGGTAAGCCTGGCTTTGTCTCTACTGGGATTTCCAAACAAGGAAATTAATGTCTGGGTTGAAACTTAGTTCTTATATTTACTAGCCATTTGGCATTGGATGAACAGCCTGTCCATGTCCTTTCTTCCTTATCTCTAAAATAGTGACAATAATAGTGTCTACCACACAGGATTATTTTGAGAACATGAGTTAATATATATATCAACATTCTTAGAGCAGAACATGGCACATAGCAATGTTATGAAAATGTTAACTCTTATTATTCTGGTATGAAACTCACAGTATTATTCTTGCCTTAACTTCAATAGACTACCCCATGAGGCATCTGATAAATCAATCTCTCCTCTTAGAATACCGAGAAAGCCATATCTACAAAATAGGTAATGAAAACGATTCTAAAATTTGAATCCATGTATGTTCATTACTTGCAAACATTTCCCTTTCTTTATCCTATCTGCAATGAAAACTAAGTTGTCAGGTTTTGAGCCTCCAGAGAAAAAAGAAAATATAACAAGGCAAAGGTCACTGCTAGATTATAAGAGAAAAAAAAAGCTTGTCCTTCCAGCCTGGTGAATTGTGAGGGAATAGGAGGAAAAGTGAGTAGCAGAAAAATCTCCTGGCCTCCCTCACAGAGAGGAAGAGACATCATAAACAAAGGAAAAATAAAAGCAACAGAGCTCTGATGAGTTCCTCTTTTATAGTCTTGAGAAAAGTTGTCTGTGTCGTGTGGCTCCGTTCCAACATGAAGAGATGAAATTGATGAGCAGTGGTGGAAGCTGAGCCCAAGTTAACGTTCTGGAGCCGCAGGACAGCAAGGTTCTGAGTGGAAAGGGCCTGACGAAGTGTGTGTGTGTGTGTGAGGGGTGATTGTGCAAGGGATGAAGAAGACAGCTGATGGACCGCTTGGCAAACCTAAGAGGGAAAATTGCCCTGACGGCAATGATGCGGCTCTATGACTGAGGGCAACAGAGCAGCACCGAGATCAGGAATGGTCTCCTTGTCACAGGCTGCTCTCTGGAGGCATCCACAGCACCAGAGGTGGGGCTGAGGATTCTGACAAAGCCAAACAAATGGACCCATGGCAGTCCTTGGAGCAGACAGCAGCAGCGGATCAGCAGGAAATCCAGATATTAGACCTGATGTACATCTCAAAAGTAGCACTTAACTAGAAACCAGCTACCCTCTACCCTGCTGTGGAGAATACACCTAAAAGAGCCAGAGGCCAGATAGCACCTCTTTCCCAATAAAAACAGGCTAAAAGCTTTGTCCTACTCTGAGATGCTCTCTTGGTAAGGGAGCAACAGAAAGGTGGATGATCTTGATGGAAAACTTACAAGACAGAGACTGGCTTAAATTAAAAGAAGAGGGATATATCCACAATTGGCAAGTTTTGTTAAGCTCCATATTACATGCCGGGCGGGGACTCTTGAAGGGAGATTAAATGATAATAGAAAATTAAGATGTGTTTATTTATTTATTAAATATTTGTTCATTCGCTCTTTAACCGTTGTATAACAGTGTGGTAAATTTAAAGTACTATGTTGCATGCTGCCTTCAGATTATTTTTTTTGTAGACCCGTAGACCAAAGTAGCGGTACCCTTTTATATCCAGATGGCTTTGTTTATTAGCCATAATTGGGAAAGAAGCTGAGATAAGAGCCAGCGAAGCCTTATGAGGGAGAGCTAAGGTAGAGGTATTTTTAGTGCTGCCTCTCCTGGCAGGAAGTAGACCTTTACCTCCGTGAGGGGAGAGGTGAGCCAAAGTGCAGTGGTAGTTCGCAAGGAAGACCTAAGAATGGGGATCCTTCTCTCTACAAATAAGTCTAGAGAAGATTCCAGAGACCTGCGATAAGTTGGGAATGGGGATGAAGGATGGTTTGACACCAGAAACCCAGAGTGGTGGTCCCATAGAGCAGGAAGCAGGGCCCAGGAGGCAGGACTGGTGGGAGACAGCGAACTATGTTCTTCTGCGGGTGCCTGGCATGAGCCTGGGACACGGATGTGAACCAGAAAGAATGTTATTTGGTAAGATTTCCAATTTTGTGAGTAATCTACAAATTTAATATTTGTTACATTATGTTCTATTGATCAAAACTCCAGGATAAACCTGTGGTTCGTGTGCTTGCAAGCAGAGAGCTCCAAGATAAACTGGTAGATTTTACTTTCCCAGCTCAGCTTGGTGAGGGCTCATGAAAATTGAAATGTAAAAATCTCTTAAAAAGCAACATATTTTAAATGTTCATACTTTCAGAAAAATAATTCTTATTTTAAATATTAAACCATAGCTATGTCATTACCACTGACTAATCCAAATGAATGCTGACAGATATGCCATTTGTATACGTAACAGCTGAATATTAGACTGCCTGGGACCTGCCAGTCTATTTCTTGAAATCCGCTGTAAAGTTATACTACAAATTGAGATGAAAAGTTGCAATATCTAGGTTGTAGCATTATTGATAATAGAGAAAAAGTTAGAAATAATCTAATAGATCACACACACCTCTAACATTTACATATAAACATTTTACATATATGCACATTTATATATACATGTATACACATAATATATCTCATATATGTCTTTATATGCATATGCTTGCATATTTTCAATGTATATATATGTATACATATAGTTATGTTACATGTGGATATGTGTATTTATGGTTGTATTTTTTGTGTTTCTATATCTATATCTATGTTGTTATGTACAGACACATAGATAGACACATAGATGGAGACCAGAAAAAAATATATCAGAATGTTAACAATGAAGTATGGCATTATGGCCAATTTTTCTTTTCTTTATACTTATCTTTTTAAAATCTATATTCACAATATGAAGCAAGAAATAACCTTATAATTAAAAAATCATAACAAAGGTTATTATTAAACTAAATCAGAATAATACCACAGTAGAGGTTTTTTCAATTCACAACTGTACCAACAGTATAAATGTAATAAACAAACGCACCCACCAGCAAACTCAGTTCCAAAGCCAGAGGCTAGACCATTCACAGAGATGAGCAGAGCCTAGACTATGTCTAGCCTTTTATCTCTCAACCCAACACACACCCAACGCACACCTTTGTCTTGCTAAAGTCGAGTCATCATGAATGTCGAGGGGTGAGAAGTAAAGATATGGTGCCACAAACAAACAGAAGTGGCGAGAACAATCTCTGAGCTCCGACTGTGTGCTCTGGCCGGCACTGCAGTAGGGGCATTGCCATTTGCCAACTTGTTCCACTCTCATAAACACCTTGGGAACAGACATTTCTCATAGGAAGGTCCTGGTGCTCAGAGATGTGAAATGAAGTGTCACACAGCACAGTAAGTGGTGGAGATATTTTTCTTTTGTTGTTCTATTTCACTTGGGACAATAAGAATAGGGAATAGTAGACATGCTTTCCACTTTAGTGCAATGGAAAAGAGTTCGCATTAGCTTTTCTTCCCTCTTAACACCCCTTGAATCATCTCCTTCTCTGATTCCAGAAGCTTCCTTCTTTCTAAGAAGGAATAGACTATTATGCATTGATGTTCTAACACATTTATGTATGAGTGTATACTCACCATTTGAGAATGAATGAAATAAGAGAAGATGCATTTATTGTAGAAAGTAATTTCCTGTGCTTGGCATGTGACTTATTGAGTCCAGCTAAATTTTGACTGAGACATATATTTAAAATAAACATATATCTTTTAAAATCAGTTTCCCTCTTCATCTGATTAAATTATTCATTAAATATCTAATGACAAATAACTCAGGTGCAAAAAAGATTCACATATTTTAAGTTGTCAAATTTATCAGGTTGGATTTTATTTTGAATACCGTGTTATTTCTAATGGCATTTCCCTAATATCAATGCTGAACTAAAACCAAAAATAGCAAGGGGGTAAGAACTCAGAATAGCAGGAACTGAGAAGATCAGTGTAATCAGCAAATTAGGGCTATGTACAAATCATGCAATTGGCATCACGGGAGCAGCGAGGGCCACACCATGTGGAGAAGAGAACACTCGACGTTGATAACTTTGATTAGCATTAACATTGATCGCATAATTCAGTTACTTCCAGGATGTTTCATGATGCTAATAAATAAAAGATGATACTCTTTAAGAATGGTGACTTCTATAGCATTGTAGCCAGAGAGAGCTGAAATGTGGGGTAGGGTGTTATTAATTTCACCTACATTCTCTTTACCGAGCTATGACTAGGAAACCCAGATCGAGCTGTTTCTCACAAAAAAGAGGCAGAGTTGTAGCTGGAGTTCTCAGGGAGGCTCACGCAGCAACTAGCTTTGCCTGCAGACCTGGCTCCTCCTCCTTTCCTGTGGGTTTCTTACTCTAGGCCTTCCTTGATCTCCTCTTCCTCGTATTAAAAGCAACCATCATGTATAGTACTTTATAGGTTCTAAGTCTTTTTTATATGCAATATATCCCAAGATCCCGCTTTCTCCCTGTCTCTGTCTCTTTCTCTCCATAAGGTTCAAAGCCCTTAAGGAACTTTTTTAAGATCCTTAGTCACAAGGATTCTTCACAAGGCTAAAGCCTCTGCTGACCTATAAACACTTGTCTCTTTATACTACACCTCACTGTTCTAATCCTTTACTTCCTCATTCTCATGAACTATCATTAAGGTGTTTGTAGTTAACAAAGATTACAAATGAGCAGAAACCTCAGTATTAAAAGTCAGTTTCTAGCAAGCTCATCTGACAGCAATCCAGTGAGTTAATAGACCTTTCAGAATCCATACCAAGTCCAGGTTCCTTGGATGCCCCAGTGATGAGAAGCTCATTTCCTCTACTTCCATCTTTTGACAGCATTTTAAATCAGGTTTTCTTAGCAAGGTGAAATTTTTCCCCAGAAACTTCTACTTTTTGACTCTTGCTCTACATATGAAATCATATGATCATGGTATTAACTAATATGTACATTGCTTACTATGTCTGGGTTTGTTCTACTTTAAGTACATTGACTTATATTAATTTAGAGAAATCCATAAAAAGATATTAATAAGCACATTTTAAGATGAGTAAGCACTTTGAAGCCACTCAAATAGTTGATATATGTATACGTATTATTAATAATAGATATATAAATATACAGACACATTAATGTTCAGAAAAAAGGCAGTGTATAGAATGTGGATAGAATGCTTTTTGGTGAATTTAGGCATTAAGGGTATATACTTAAATTTGTCCAGATTCCTAATCTTGTTTTGTTGTTTAGTAGCAGTACATCACTGAACAAATGATTTAGCCCATCTGTGCCTCTGTTTCCTCATTTTTAAAAGCACATATAATAATATATTTATCTCATAGGATTTTTTTGAGCTTAAATGAGACACTGAGAATGTCAGCTAGCACATTATCAGTATTCAATAAATATTAACCATTGTTGTTTATATTACTATGATTAAATAATACTTGTAAGTATCCTAGGACAGTGCCTGACTCTTAGAAATGACTCAATATATATTATTATAATCTCATTTCTTATTATTATTTATTGTTTTCATGTATGTTCTGTAATATCCAAGGCCATGAGAAATATGAATGGAATCTCAGGGTCCAATGGACAGGCAGTTTCAGGTACTCTGGGTGAGCTTCGTGTTATTCTTCCAATGAACCCCAAGGCCTCTTAACAATGGAGTTTACAGAGGCACTTTTTAGGTTCAGATTAGGTACCTGTACTCTTCTTTTCTTTGTGAAGATGTCAGGAATTCAGCTTCTTTTCTTCAACCACCTCAAGTTACAAGTACCTACTAAGTTTTTAAAATACCCTATCTCTTTGATTATTATGGCAATATTGCAAAGTAGGCCCTGTCACCCCATTACGTGGTCCAGAGAACGGAGGATGGGAGAGGCTAACTAAGTAGCTGAAGAAGTGACTCAGTGGGAATTCAGATGGATTAACTTCAAAAACCAGATTCTTAACTGTATACTTCATAATTCCACCCACTATCAGTGAAGCAGTTCTTAGTGCCCACCTTAGCTAGAAGTCCAGAGGCTGATTCTGTTAATGTCACTCCCACAGAACCAGAAACGAGATACAGCGAAATCTGCCTGGAGCTCTAAGGGCCCCAAGGTATGTACCTTGCATATCCAAGAAAGACCCATCAAAATAAACATATAATACCGAATAAAAATACAGCATGTATTAAAGATTACAGATACTTGAATGTGCTTATATCTTCACTAAATCAATGATTGTTTTTATTAGCCATCTTTAAAACCAGGTTTCAGGCCTAAGAGGAGAGTCAGGACTGAGCAGTGGAATCGGGGCACTATCCTCAGTGGAAAGTGATTTAAACTTGTTTGGCACCTTCTCCCTGTGTCCTCTCTCACTGTCGCAGTCCCAGGTATTTATGAGAGGAAATAATCAACCTTTAGAGTCTCCGAATGACAATTTTCAGGCCAAATTAAATGAAGTCGAAAGGCTTTTCAGTAGTTCCCAAATTTACATAAATTACAAACATGCATTAGAAGGATACTGAAAGTTAATTGGCTGATTTGTCAAAAACCATAACTTGATTAAAAATTTCTGTGTGCCTGACAGAGAGGTACTATATCTTAACCCCAAAGTATTTGTGATCTGGTGTGTGTACGTGCGTGCATGCTTGCGTGTGCACATGCGCACACACTCACAAGCACACGAATTAAAATGGATTAAGTCTTTTAGAGGTATGTTGTTGTCACATTCCTCCAAGAACAGCATTTTAATATCAACTCACTTGATTCCCTCAGAGGTTTGAAATGACCCCCTTACATTTGATAATGGACTTACACTTAGAAGTTCCTCTGCATCCTTAGAATCTCAGGCGATACCATTAATGCTGCATAAAACATCACAAAATACCAGGAGATCAAACCAAGTAGCAATTACCAAAACCATTTTTCTGATATCTCCCCCGATTTTCCTTTGGGGAGTGCTAACTCAGTAAGTGTTCACTATACATAAACAAAGCACAGGCTATAACTCTGCAAAGAACTTACAGTCTTTTCTAAAGTGTTTTCCTTTGTTTGATAAAATAGTCTTTGGGGGAAACTCTGATGGACAAAAAGCTAAAGATCCAAAGAAAAGAAACCTGATCCATTTGAAAGTGAATAGGGGGCTGGAGGGAGAAGTGAAAAATATGCTGGGGTTCACTCAAAAAGTGCTGACATCCTCTGGTAGGCCATCTTATAGGTCCACCTTACACCACATAATAGTGTAATTAAAAAGCGCTGATGTTGGGTACCAGGAAGAATCTGCCCTCTTCAACCCTTTTTGAAGTAGCAATGAATCTAACTTCAGTAGAAGTCACTGCCGCATTGCAATTTTATCAATAGCGCAGGATACAATCAAACCTCATTAACTCGGACCTCACTAATTCTGAATTTACAGGAATTCAGATATGGCTTAAGAATTGATTCTTGCTGAGCTGAAAAGCTCCAGATAATTTCTTCTTTTGTGAATTTCAGGGTCTTATTCACAAGACCAAGAGAGTCAAACTTGGTAGTGTTTGTATCAACAAAGGGCTTCCTATTCAAAGTTCTGCTGCGGTGTCTGAATCACAGTTTCCCACAGAAACTTATTACCTTGAGAAGAAGAAATGTTAGGCAGGCCTAGTTATTGCAAGCACAAAAAATTGGTGTTATTGAAAGAATAGAGCTGAATATACCACAAGGTAAGTCTAGTGTTTGAATTTAGATGCTGAGATTATGTATACATTTATATTCTACATTTCATTTTCCAATTTTCGAAAAAAGCAGCTGTCATTTTATAAAGTGTAAAACAATCAAAAAGATCTTTTTCAGAGTTGGAAAACAGTGGACATGTACAAATATTACTAATTTAGTGACAGGAGCCCCTTCCTTCCTAATTTCAAGAAAAATATTCATTTCATCTTAGTTTTATTAATATAATAAAACAAATTTAAAGAGATAAAATAAATCTCTTTGTTATTCATGTTTATGAATACACTATAAACAAGTTTATTAAATTTTTCTTTCCTTTATAAAAGGGGACCAAGAGTATATGATCTGACTTGATGAAGCTGATAATCTTTGAGAGTAAAATGAGTACTGTAAAAGCAGTATAACTTTTCCCAGGGAAGTTACTAGCTGATTTTCTCTTAAAGATACTAAATTACTACCCAATAGTTATCGTCAATCTCTTACCCCATTCCCAATTAGAAAACTCAATATTCCCACTTATTTTCCTATCTGACTTATTCACGAGGGCAAGTTGAGAACTTCCTCCCTCAACCCCACCCCGTAACAGCTACACAGCTTTTCCATCTAGATTCACTGGGTACAGTTCAGTGGAGCTGAATGATAGAACGTTTTGCTCGCTGTGAATGTAGATGGACATTAATAACAATTTCAGTAAGAACAGGTTCAAATGATATGCAATCTAGCACAAGGCACATTAAAATGGGAAAGTCTGGAGGAATAAGATAACTCCTCCTCCTCCTCCTTCTTCTCTTCTTTGGAATAGCTTCTACGAACATGGTAGGCTTATTCTGCATTATGGTAAACTGCATCAGTGTTCTTTACCATGGAATCTGTGGGCAGGACTTGGCCCACAGTCTGTTTGTTATTAGTACACAAATAGAAAGTGTCTAGAAACTTTCATGGCAATTTGCCATTGTTGTGACATCCAAGTCCATGGTCAATGGACTTGGCTCATTGCCCTGATTATTGACTGGTTTTAATATTGTCTATCTTCTGTGGTGCGTTGTGTGTAATGTAAACTGCATATTAGTGTCAGCAAAAGGAATTAGAAAAAAAATTGATCTTCACCACTGTTAGTTTCCCACATACAGAGGATATAATATGCATTAAAAAATACAACTTCAAGTAGTTTCTAAGAAGTCTGAAGCCTGTCCATAGTAATAGTTAATGTAGACAATGAGCTACAAACTAGATTATAAGCACCACAAGGACAAGGACCTTATCTGATTTATTCACCAATGTGCACCTAACAACTAGCACAGTGTTGGCATGTCTTAGACACTCAAGAAATCCTTGTTGACTAAATGCATAAGTAAATGACAGTATAGTCTATGATTACACAATTTTGGCTCCTTGGATTAGGAGACACACCTGACAATAACCAGAAATCAACAAACATAAAACAAAACAGAACAAAAGCTGAAAAAAAGATGTAAATCATGTAGATTCAATTGTGAATATGACTTCCTAGGACCTGACTATATACAAAATTCCCAAGGTTGTACTGGAAGAATTTGAGGAGTGTTTTATCCTTTTTTCTGGAAACCTTCCCTGATTTCCTTAGAATCTTCTTACAGAACTTGCCCGATTATACTACCTATTGCCACAGAAGCACGTATCTCAGCTCCTAGTACACTTGATAAGGGTTCAAAAATTTGGTTGATTGAGTTAGTGCTCACTACATGTTATAAACTGTGCTTGGTGCTTTATATTCACAGCTCCATAATCACTAAACAAGGAAAGTTTTGTTATCATCTTTGATAGATGAGAAAATTGAGACTTAAGAAGGTTAAATAATTTACCCAAGATCATCTAGTAAGTAGTTGATTGAATTGTGTTTTAAATATTAATATATGATGTTTAACACTAGAGCCTGTATTTCCAACAATGCTATTATGTTGCTTAATGATTTCCAAAAATCTTAGCCCACCAGCTGGTCCAACTTGTTGGATTCCAGTTAACTCTTCCTACCAAGGAATGAGGCATAAAACTCCTTTCTTCCAGGGGAGCATGGCAGCAGGGCAAACACACAAAGAAGCAGCTAGTTAAGAAAAGGAGCTGAGGACTTCAGCATTATTCTGATAGAGGCCATTACCAGGGTAAAGCAATTAGCATTTCACACCAACCCGGATGAGAACAGCATGACATCCAAAGCCCAGAAGATCAGTCATCAGTCATGGGTTAAAAACAACAGCAGCAGCAGTATTAACAACAACAAAACACCTTGTATGACCATAACAGATGAAAGGAATACCCAGAAGTTCACAATCCCTTGGTGAAGTGGAATTAGATATCAGAATTAAATACCACAGACTTGCTGTGCATAATGTGCAATAATTTTGGATATTTTCCACTTATACCAACTGTATATCATTTTCGGTCTATGTCAACCATCAAACCGTTTGTCTCAATACAGTCCCAAGTTAAAACACCTTTTAGAGCATTATATGAAGAGCTATATAAATCCAATGAACCACAATTTAAAAAACAATCTATTTCTATGCTACTCTTGGTAGCCACTAAGTGCTCATGGCTATGTAAATTTCAATTAGTTAAAATTAAATAAATTTAAAAATTTAGTTCTTTAGTCACACTAGCCAAATTTCAAGGGATCATAGCCAAATGTGGCTAGTGACTGCCATGTTTGGGACAGATTCCACATATTGGACAGACGGAAATAGAACATTTCCCTCGTTGTAGAAAGTTCCATCAGACAGCATGGCTTTAGGTGCTTTTAACTGAAGTGTGCAAAGCCATTATGCAGTATCCTTTCTGTAATGTGATCTTTCTCAGGCTTATTGCATTTTGATATGCCAAAAATACTTCTTTTTAAGGCTGTTGTCTTAGCATTAATATTAATTGTGCCCCTCTTTTACCCTCAAAAATGTTCCACTTTGATCCATAAATTATGGTCATCTTTATTGCCTAATTGTACACTACTCATGATATTTGCTTCCTTCAAGTCCTGGAATATGTGGCATGCTATTTTACTTGTCTATGCTTCTGTTTCCTGATATGTAAAATGAAGATATAGTGGTTGGTATCTACTTTTTAGGTTCTATCTTGTGCTACTCTCTTTCCTTTCTTCCTGCAATGATTCATGTATATAAAAAAAATTTCTAAAGGCAGAACTTTTACATCCTAGGCTTAGTGTTTTTGCATCCTAGTGCTTAGCAGAGTGTCTGTTATATCATGTGATACTTAAAATGTGATGCTTTTTAGACACTCAAAAGCACATGAATCTCGAGGAAAGTTCCAAGGGGCATATTCCACCTCTCCCTGCCCCAGTACAACTAGGGGTGCTCATATAACTTATTATCAGCCACTCAGGTCTTTTCTCCTGGTACATTGACTCTTCAGCACAGGTAGACACTGGTTAGAAAGTGTGTATTGCAGCTGAAGTGTTGATGTCTTGTCCAGTCTGTTCCTGCTGCCTAACATACCTTAGTTTTCCAATCCAATCCTCCAACCCCGTGGTAATGCTATGAGCCCTCATATTCCTCCTATGAATTGTATTTTTGTTTAAATTACACAGAATCTCTTTGTTATTTGCACCCAAGAACCTAAATAGTTTAACAACCTTGAAGGGAACTTTAAACTTGCAAATTCTCAGTGATACTAGCCGTAGGATGCAACACTACACATTTTTATTGCAATGTGCTCAATGCCGAGGCTCACAGAGACATCAGACTAACTCCACTCCAGATGTACATAATAACATCTACGTAATCATATGTTCCTCCACAAATTAAGATGGTAAGGTTAAGATTAGAGAGCTCCCTTCTTCAGAAGATTCTTCTTCAGATATTATCACAGTTTCCCAGATGTTTATTAAGCATACATTCCCTTTATAATCTGCTGCCAACTGCAAGCCAGCTTCCATCTTTGCTGATGCTCAGCTGTATTATTATGTGGGTCACGGTCAACTCTCCACATTTTCACTATCTAATTATTGTTTATGGTTTTACTTTGGATCCTGTACTTCAATTACCTACTCTATATTGAACAAACATACTAAATTTCCCTCTATTTATTATATCTCCCATAAATTGTATTGCCCATCTAGGATAATGGGTATAGCTTGTATATTTGTAACATTTCAAATAGCCTAATTTCTTGATAGCTTAAGTGTAGGGTGTGTGACTGTGGGGCTTCAATACTACATATTGGAAAAATGATAGACTTCTCGAGTTCTCCTAGCTGCGTGTTTTTATATTAAAGTTAATTTTTCCCTTGGTAGAGACTGCTGCACAGCCATAGCTATATCATCGAAAAGTCTACAAAATAAAGGCATACTATCTTCTCAATTTAAAACTTCTAAAAATTTCCGCTTTAAAGAAAAACCAAACCATTGAGGAAGCTAAATTTGCAGAGAAGTTCCATCAGCATCTGGGGCGGGGGGGCATTTCTTCCTTTGAGGGGATGGAGAAACATGGTTATAAAGACTCCCTGTTCTTGAGATTTCTAAAGGCAGATCTGTAACTGACAGGAAGTCCCAGGGCTGCCTATTATAAACTGTAATCAGTTGGAACTGATTACTCAACTCTGGTCATTTTCATCTACAAACAAATTCACAAGTTTTCCAGACAAATATGGATGGGCTGGCAAATTTAAATTTCAAATGAAAAAATGTCTCCCTGTAATGAGTTCACATACCTTTTATTTAGACTTCCAAATGCCAGCATAATGTGATTAGTTTTGATGTTGTTTCTTTCCACCACTTATGAGAAATCACATCATCAATCATATTATCAAAATTAGATATGGAGAAGACCTACCATGTCACCAGGACCGTCCCGAGTGCCAGTGCAGACTTGTTTAAGCCAGTCTGCTGTACTATTTTAATATTTTCTTCAATCTAATATTAAACATCCCCTGTGATCAAGCATCTACCATTTCCATTGTAATGGCATAAATATAAAGAATGAGAGGTGCTTTTCTTAAGAGGATGCATCTATGTTTATTCTCTCTGGTTTTCCAATAAAGAAAGCTTATAGTGAACACCTAGGAAATAAGATAAATCTAACATATTATGATCAATAATTTCATTTATTGTCAATATTTATCTCTAACATTTGCATAGAATTTCACATATACTGTGCAAATGATATACATTATAATAGTTGTTACATTAGCGAACATTATTTATATGTATTATATGTATTAAACTTATTTGGTACCCTTTAAGAGTCTTCAATTTGTAATAAAAACATATAGTATATAGTATATGTACACCATATATATGTTTTCTTATGCTTTTAAAATCAGTTTATTGTGACTTTATCAAATAGTTTTAACTTGGTGATGTGTCAATGTGACACAGTTTTATTTATCTCCAATCTCTGTCTTTGAATCTGCTTGTCAAAATTTCTTCTCCCATTCTGGTAAAAATTTGTGTAGATTTTGATTGTTAAAATTTCAGTCTAGATTACAAGTTTGAACTTAAGTTTAGGGGTTTCAGATACTGGAGCCAGACACCATTGATTTGAATCCTAGAAGAGCCACCTGATGGCTTTGGTTTCTTAGGTTAGTCACTGTGTTGGTCACTGAAACTCAAATGGGCTCCATTTCCTTAGCAATCAAATGGAGACAATAAAATGACCTACATCTTATGGCTCTTATGACTTGCTGTATATGGAGGACTTGGAAGATTGCTTGACACAGAGTGAGAGAAATGTAAGCATTAGATACTATATAATTATTGATATTATTTTTGTTATAATCATTTCAACACTGCCATTATCTCACACTTAACCCATGGTTGGGAGCTGCCATCATTTTCTTTCTTCATCCTATTCTAGCATCGGCCCCTTTTCAAAGCCTCTTGTATTAATTTTGGGAGGGGAAGCAGATGAGAAAGAAACCACCTTCCCAGACTTGGTTGCAGGGAAGTATTCCTTAGCTCACACTGGCTTGGTCTAGTCCATTCACTGTCCATGGTCTCTGTCAGTGGACTGGTCCGCACATGGAGAGTGTGTATAGATGGACTGGTCTCCACATGGAGAGTGTGTATAGTTTTGCTGCAGCTCTGATCAGCGTGAATCTAACTCTCTGTGTTACTATTCTCCCATGAGACAGGACAGTCATATCTCTTTTCATCTCTTTCCAGCTATCCATGCCTCCAACATGTTCTCTTAGTCTCCAACACCCAGCCAGCCCAGGGTACCTTCCTCTACCTCAAGTCATTGGACTCTTTGGAGTTAGAAATAGCTAAATTTCTGACCAATGTCCTTTAAGGGCTTCAGGAAAATGAGATGAGGTGGGAAGTTGCCCCGTCTTCTTCCTAGGCACATTACATTATGCTATGTTTTTTGTCCTGTTGTCTAAAGCAAGGCTCCCGTCTTCAGAAATCTCAAGAGAATAACTAGACCCTGGGATGTACACTCATGTAAGCCCCTAATCTTCTGAAGATGCAAGTCATTCTCTCTCAACAACTCTTTTACTTCCACATTGATTGATTCTGTAGTCCATCAATCATTTAGCAGGGAACAGAAGCAAGTCTTTCTTCCTTTCAGACAATGCCAATCTCAAAGAGGAGTTCTCTTCCTCACACCATGACTTAGCTTTTGCAAAGAAGTGGAAGGGCACTTCCTTTCTAATCATAAACACTGCATTTCCCAGGACATTAGCCATTCTCAACTTTGTGTTCTTCCCAGTCTTGTTTTTTAACCAGGAAGGGGGCTGTGGAGCATTTTTCTTTTGGCAGCTGGTAGTAGGGCCTGTTCTAGTGCCTTAAATTAAAACCCAGCAGGAGCTGTCAGGATACAGTCATTGCAAGTTCTCTTTAGAATATAGCGAACTCAGGACCAATTTGTTTTCAGGTACGAGCCTTAATCCAGTGTAAAATAAAAAATCCCACTCAACTTTGTGTTATATATTTATGTATGTCATATAAATCTTAGTATGTAGTCATTAAACATATGTCGTATGTTTTACAGATTAATATTAACTGCCGGGTGGCTGGAATTGTAGTATACTCTTTACACACGTTTCATGTTTAATCATGAAAACAACTCATATGGTAAATGTTATTATTCCTCTTTATGGGGAAGAGGAAGCTAAAGCTGAAGAGTTTCAGTAGTTTGTTTTCAATCACATGATCACTAAGTAAGCAGAAGCGGTAAGAGTGAGGACTTAGACCCAGAGTATTCACCCTTGAAGTTCAGACGCAGTGTGGCATGTCCACCTGTATGTAAAAAATTAACAGGAATTGTATACGGTGATAAATCCTAAAAATTCTAAAGCTAATACTCCGTAGCTGATATTTGTATTTTGAGATTCACATAAAGGAATCAAGTCAACAGGATCAAATCTAGGTTCTGCTGAATTTGGTTCTGCTGAGTTTCTCAATGGCCTTTGGGAAGCTCAGCAGCTGCTGCTTCTTAAGCCTAAAAATCCAAGGTAAAGTATCTTTGCTCTCAGGCACCACAATCACTGTAAGAACTAACTCAAGACCAATACTTTCCTTTCTCAAAAACAGAAACTAGGAAGGAATCCTCTTCCTAACCAAGCATATCAAATCAACCATACTGGGAAAGATACAGAGGAGGAAATATTCCATTTGGCAAAGTGGGAACATCAGGAAATGCATTGGGGGTGTGAGTTAAGGGGATTTTTCTCATTTTTAGAGAATATGACACTTTTTATAAACAAACAAATGCACACATTTTCATGACCAATGTAAATACTACATAGCCCTTGGAAATTTGACAGGAAGCAAATGGAGCTGCAAATCTTTGCAAACCTGGTGATTGTCAATACATCATAATGACTTACGCAAGTAGATTTATGAATAAACTTTAGGAAAACAATTAAACAGCTAATTATATGATGTGTATAACTGAATACTCAAAAAGATAACCAGAACCTTTGCCCAAGGGCCACTCAAGTGTTTGGAGGCTCTCACCAGAGGAAGAGTTAATCTCATTTCTCATGAGCCCCACCTGACGGAAATGCTGCTGCATTAGTGGTGCACAATCATATGCCCAATGAGGCATGTAATTTCCAGCTTTGTCCAATGCAGTACGGGTGCACAGAATATTTAAGCAGTCTACTCACAATAACACTGATGAAATTCAATAGAGTTTTTAAAAAAGAGCACAGAGAAGGCAATTTGAAGGCCAAACCATTAGGTGAAGGAAATCCCAAAGTTGGGTGGATTTTACATATGTAAGGATTAGAAATAATGTATACAGTACACCTAGCATATAGTAGTTCCTCAACAAATGGTGACTACATTATTATCTCATTAATTGTTCTTCAGCTTACATAAGTGATCTAATCATACAATCTCATTTAAAAGAATGATTACAGAAGTCGTAAATAATTGAGGAGTCAGTAATAGTAATTAATAAGAGTCACAATTAATGACATTATGAAATAATGAAATTCTTTATGGAAAGGTTGTCCTTTTTTGCTCTCTTGGGTAATCTAGAAACCACCTGTGAAAGAAGAGCTGCTCTCTATTTTACTGATGAGCAAATAAATAGGACTCTGGGCCATTAAGTAACTTACCCTAAATCATGAGCAACGGAGCTGGATTTAAAAACGCAGATCGGTCCAGAGCCCTGACTTTATGCTCTTTCTACTCTGCTACTCATCCTCCAGAAAGTGGATCAATGGAGGAATGTGATTCAATGGAAGACATAGGGGATGGAGGGAGAGAATATACGTCATGATAGTGTTATTTAGAGTTATTTCCCTACCCCTCTTTGGGGAAAGCCTAGGCAGATATGGCTGCATTTTCCCCATCTTGAAATCTGTCTGGCCACCCACACCTCCAATGACCTCTCTTTGTTAGGAGTTAATAATGTTTGTTGTGTGTAACACTCTAGTAATTTCCATGACTATCTTCCTGTAATAAGTTATTAACGTTGATATTACAATAAAGCCTGTCAAGGTCCTCTTTGGGTAACAGAGGAGATACTGCTTTCTTCTGTATCTCCAAGCAAAGTGAGACAAGCTACAGCAGAGGGGAAGAAGATTAGATTCTTAATGATCTTGTTCAGTTGGAATTAGTACAGCTTTCTAACTTTCTGCTAGCCTTAGAGTTTACCTCTGGTTTTGCTGAATGGAGAGAGGAGTTGGTATGTCTGTCTGGAGACACCTGTACAATGCCCCTTTTTAGACACAGTTAGCATGAGACAGGAAGACTCTACTGCTTTTCATAGTAAGCACTCTTACACAAGTTGGTTAAATGAGTAAATAACAAATGGATGTCTTCTATTAGCTCTGTATTAATCCCTTAATATTTTTGCAGTCATTATTACGTTATTTTGTTTCTTTTCTTTCTTCTCTTTGTCCAAGCGTGAGAACCTTCATGTAAGAGAATATTGTATTTTATATCCATGATCCCTAGTGTTAAGGATAACACTAGTTATACAGTACTTGTTGGATATTGTTAAATAAATACATGACTGATCTACGGCAGATATAAATAGGTACTCTATGGCAGATACATGTTTTCTTCCTCCCCTCGACTTTATGTCCAGTATTTGTCCTCAATGATTGACTCTGCTCACCAATAGCAGATCTAGGGCCACCTGCAGGCACTGCCTGTAGACACCCTTTGGTGGTAGTTCCACAGGGACTGCATTTCCACAGGCCTCCCCACAAGCTTACCTTCATGTTCCCACTTCATCAGCCAGATGCTCTTGGCTTATAAGATTTCAGTGAGTGAATCTTGTTCTTATCCTGATTTCTCTTTTATGTATCTTCACTTCTCTATTGCCAATATTGACAATATTACATATTGTCACACAATTATGTGAGATTTAATCCCTTATTCCTATTGCTCTTATAATGGCTCTATTTTCCTAACTAAACCTTTTTTTTTTTCTTGTAGTTTTCAGTGCAAGAAACTGATTTGTTTCTTGTTCTTTCACGACAAACACAAAACTTTTGATATTAGCTTTAGGACCAGGCAGTAGACAGAGACCAAAAAACAGTCATGCCATGTTATAAAAGCCCAGAAAATGGGTACCTGTGTTGTATAATTATGAAAAAAAATTGTAAACTTGTTCCCTATTATAACTTTGAAGGTAATAAATTTTGGGATTTGAGCCACTAGATTTCTATGCAGCATGTCAAAAGTGGCAGCTTACTCTCATTACTTGTTTATGATAACGTAATACAAGAAAGAGGTAAGATAAAGAAAGATCCAGCTAGTTTGCAGGCAGAAACAGGACTTTCTGTACTGGAAAATAAAACTAGTTTCTAATCTCCAGTCTCTTTTGCAGTCAAAGAATTCTCAAAATAAAATACGGGCCTGGAGCAGAGACATGGCTATAAGGAAGAATTGAAGCAGTGCTTAGTATCTTCTTTCAGATCAACAAAAGTGCTTCTAAGAATCTTAAAGGCATGGTCCTGCAGAAGACTGATCCAATAGTAACAGTAAGTCTAGAGAAAGTATAAAAACATATCTAGAAAAATATTGTGGACAAAGATTTTGAAGTTGACATAAAATAAAATAAGATTCATTAAAAGCCCCCAAATTATTAAGAGAATTATATTAGCAAAAGTGACTCCTGTTGGAATAAAAGAGAGTGAAACTATTGAAAGTCATTTGATTCCCAACTTACTACAGGCAAGAAGGAAAATGAGAAAGTTTTGCAGAAGGGATTATTTCCTGATAATCTTTCAGAAGTGGCTAGTAGAAAAGGGAGGCTATTCTGATGAGCAAAGAGACATAGAGAACAATAAACTGAGAAAGTGCATCAGCAAACACATCTGGATCTGAGACGGAGCACAAAGTTCTGGACTCTAAGCCTGATGCCATGGTTGTTAGAACTTTCTGAGATCCTTGGATGCAATGAGCTCATTTTGCATGTGGGAGACACAATAAATAATTGATGGCGGTAGACTGGCTGAACTAATGGCCCAATTTTTATGATTTTCATATCACAGTTTTTGTGCCTTTCTTTCCACACTGATTCTGGGTTTGACTGCATGCTTGGCTTTGGCCAATAAGACAAAATCAAACTTGATGCAAGCAAAGACTTTAAAAAAACACTTGTGTATTTCTGCCTCTGCTATGTCTCTGCTGTACTGACAAGCCCAGGCTATCCTGCTGGAGGAATGTGGAAAAAACTGAGAATGGAGTTGAATCTTCTCAGACAAGGTCATCCAAGACCAGCTAGTCCCTAGCCAATCCATAAGTCGACTGCATAGGTATGAGGAAGCCCAGCCAAGATCAATGAAGCCTAGCCCAGGTGAATAGAACTGAACAGTCACTCTACATACTTTTGAGAAAATAAGGTTGTTGCTTTAGGTTGATAAGTATTGGGATGGTCTGTTATACAATAAATCTAATTTATAGACATTCCTTTTCAAGTCACAAAATATAAACTCTTGCAAGTCCAAAAGACCATATGTGATCTCACTACTGGTTACCTCTCCAAATCCATTCTCATCGTTCTTTGCTCTCCAGTTACACTGGCTTCCTTGCTGTGAATCCACACACCATGAGCTCCGGCTTCAGGTCCTGTGCTCTTAGTTGTTCCCTCTGACCAACCCTCTTCCCCTTGTTCTTTTTATACCCTTCTCCCTCTGTTCACCTAAGTATCAGCTCAAATGCCATCTTTTCAGGGAGGGCTGCTCTGATTATCTTATTATTTTAATTCCCTTGCACTGTTTTATTTGTTTTTGTAGGACTTAATCTTATGTGGGACATAAATATCCCATGTGAGATTAAGCATGTATGTGTGTGTGTGTATGTGTGTGTGTATATGTGTGTGTGTGTATATGTATACATATATTTCTCCAAAGTAAGATTAAGTTCTATGAAAGTTCCATAAAGGTATAGATAAATTTGTCTCCTCCCCTGCTATGTAAACCCCATGAGAGGACAAACTTTGTATGTTTTATTCAATCCTATATCCCCAAACCTAGAACAATGTTTAGCTCATAGAAGTTGCTTATTAATAAATATAGAGGGAATGAATTAGATTTATTATGAAAAATAGTGAAGTCAGAAATATTGGGGCTCGGCCAGTCATCCCATTTTATAGAAGAACAAACTAAGGTCCAAAAAATTTTAAAAAATCTAAAAGCCTACAATTAATGCAGCATTCCTATTGTCTCCTGTGCACTGTTTTTTATTTGTTTGTTTTGCTATAGTCACTAGTAAATAACTAACATTATGAAAATATCCTCTTTCAGAAACATTCAGTAGCTCCCATTTATGTGCAGAGTTAACATTTTAGGATTGTGTAAGGAGCTCTTTATATTCTGGTCTTGCCTACCTCCTAAAATATTCATCATATGCTTTTCATGCCACATTCACAATCCTCTGTATTTCTTACTTTGTGTCTTTGATTGCAGCAAAGTTACTAGCAGCCCACTTAAATTCATGTCTCTCCTTCCATAGGATACAGTTATCACTACAATGTGGCTTCCCAGAAAAGTTCTACATTTCCCAGTCCGTTTGCATCCAGGTGTGACAAGGAGACCAGTTCCCAATAGGATGTAAGCAGAAGTGATTTGTAGCACTTCTGGGTAAGGCTGTTAAGAAGCAGATGCGCCTTCTCCAGGCTCTTTCCCAGTCCACTTGCTGGATGCCAAGTGCTCCAAGTCCTAGGGGATGCTGGAATCACAAGTTAAAAAGACCCTTCATCTTAGAATCATCAAGTTAAAGACAATTGATTCCTGACCAGGAACAGCCATTGTCGTCTATTATGTGAGTGAGAAATTACTTTCTATTTTGTTAAGCTACTGAAAATGTAGGATGTATTGGCTATAATAGCTGTCATTACATAACTGATGTATTTTTCAATCTATCCACTCTAACTAGCATGTTCTTCCCACTACAGGTATCCGTCATTCAAAGGTGAGCTTAAACCTTCACATCTCCTCTCAAATCCCTTAGTCACACTTAATGTCTTCCTCCATTACAATTCCCTAGCTGTTTGTCTTATGTTATAATTAATTCTGTCCATGGAGGTATTCACCACTAAATTATGAGCTTCCATGGGCAAGAACTCTATCTTAATCACTTCATACCCTCCAGAATGTCAAACACAGTATCTCACAAACAGTAGGTGCTCAATAAATGTCTGTTACATTAAACCGAGTGAAATCGAATTCATATATCTGAATGATTAATATGTTTCTTTCATTCAAGATCTTAGGGCTGGTATGAAAAAAAGAGATCTATTACTTCTGTCTGACTTTCGCTTGGCAGCTTAAAGTGGAATAAAAATATGTCCTGTATAAAATGAAAATGCATTGTTTTACATAAGATACAGCAATTTTGAAAAAATACATTGATTTAGTGTACTTAGGCCAGTGAAAAATCTGTTGGTTTAAGCTAACTGCCATTAGTTTCAATTAAAATGTATCGATTTGGGTAAATGTTAGTTAGAATAAATGTTGCCTGACTGTGGGAAAAAAACCATTTGCTTAAGCTTGCCTTGGAGCGCAATCAGAGAGGTGAGGGGCGTGATTAGGGGAGGAGTGTGCGAGCGAGTGTGTTAGACAAGCAGTCAGGCAGAATTTTCTCTCATTCTCCGAGCCCTACTCCACTTGAAGAGGGCAAGAGGGGGTGACCAAACAGTGGGTCACTGTCCTTTGACTTTATATTAGCTATCATCTGTAAGAGAGCAAAGTAGTATTGAAAGAAAAGTTTGCTTAAATTAAAATGTTTCTGTAGAAGACTCACATTAGGTCAATTCCATTAATTCGTCTTCTGCCTTCAAACGGGTCAATTTCATTCATTTATTTAAAAAGTGAAATAATCCAATTATCTGAATTTATAATGGCAAAACGACCAGGTTTGATTGGGGGAGTACATCTTTCACTCTATGACAAATGGTTTTAATGCTTTTATTATGTTGAACAATATGACAAGGTCATTTTTTATGGCCTGAAATATTGGCAATTTTGTATGGTTCAACCAAATAAACACTGCGTAAGGGTCATTAGAGAAATAGCTAGATTGTACTTTGTTCTCACTGATATTTTTAATTACAATTATTTTTTTTCTGATCTTTAAGGGCATGGAAAGCACACACACACACATATACACACATGTCAATACATGCACGTACATATACACAAACATTAACACATTCCATCTATCTATTTATCTATCTATCTCTATCTGTCATCCACCATCTCTGTGTTTCCAATCTCAGGGAGATAAGGGCCTGGAACAACAAGTAAAGTAATAGTAAATATTTGAGAAAGGAGGGCAGAAACGCAGGCAGGAAGATGTTAAATAACAGTGGATAAAATTAGAACAAAAAGAAAAGAAAATAATAAAGAATTTTAATTAATATATTTACTGTAACTACTTAAATGTTTTTCATTGGAATAATGAATATTCTTTCTTCCCATGTGTTTTAATGGCTGGAAGGAACCAGATGTCTTGGCAATGAATACTGTGTAAAACATACATAAATTAAGCAAGTGCATAACGAGGAAGTCTCATTGTTAAGGACACAGAGGAGACGCCAGTGAAAATTGGGGAAGGTGATGAGGAGAATAGAAGACATCTGAGTAATGCAGTGATAGGAAGTGGGAGGGAGGTAATTGCAAAAATCTATATGTGGAGTATATAGAGAGGCAAAGATTACTCAGAAGAAAAAGTCAGAAAATACCCCAACATATAAAATAAAATAGCTGCAAATAAAAGAGGAGAATATTTAAAGACATAAATAGAAAAAGAAAAAGTTAAAGGTAAATGTGTAAGTAAATTCCATTTCTTACCTCTTTAACTTCTCCTGTTTGTGAAATGAAATAAAGTTATCGTTTTAGTTTATTTGTTTTTATTTTGTTTTAATTGCAGAGGCTATTTTACTTGTAAATCTCTGAAATCCGTAAGAAAGGATTATTCCAGCTGATTGTTAAGTGTCAAAATGGTTGATCAGGCCCAAATATTAGATGTAACATTTCTCTGTCTTCTGAACCCTGATAAGACTTAAGTTGTACCATTTTAAGTTTTTATCACATGGCCCTTATTAAAGACATATATAGTGGAGTAGAAATCAGGAGAACTGATTTTTTATTTTGGGGCCTCCTGATAATTTCTATGCGACATTAAAAAAAACCCTTAAACTCTGACATATTTGATATATGAAATAGAGATAATGAAAATTATTTTTTGTTACCTGGTTATTGTAAAGATCAAATAAAATGGTGTTCAGTGTTCACAATAAATATGAAAAACTATCAGTGAGTGCCTACAATGAACAGGTTATATGTGGACAATTTTACATACTTTATCTCATTTAATCCCAATGGTCATTATATGATGCAGGCAGTGTCTTCACTTTTAAAGAAATAAGACTCACCTGTCAGAAGTTAAGCAATTTATCCAAATGTAAGAAAGGCACTTAGCAAATATTTTATGAATCAATTGATGAAGTACTCCCTAGCACTCCTCTTTGACATTCATCATATTTAATTATTAACGTTAAGTAAAACTTTGCCAATAGGAAATAATGTGTGTGTGGGGGGAAGCTATGCCAAACAGGAAAAGTCTAAATTATGACATATTTGGTGAATAGAAATTCACCCAAAGTCCCTTCCAACTTTTGAGTTCAGCTTATTCGATTAACTTCATGGTGTACAGAGTTACAGGGAGTGTATCAAATTGAGTTTTATTATTGTTTTAGTTATCATATAAGAATGCTTGACATAGATTCATTCCTTTAGCCAATCTGCAAATATTTAAGGGGCACTACGGTAGGATGTGGGGATTCAGTGGTGAACAACACTAAACTAGGTAGGTTCTACTTTTTCTAGAACAGTGGAAAAGATGGCTACTACTTAAATCATTACAAAAAAATTATGAACATGCCACTATGATAGCATGACCCTGCTGAGAGAGCCCATAAAAAAAGAGTTTTCTTTGGTAAGAGAAAGAAGGAAAAGCTTGAACTGCGATATGAGAAGTGATAAGGCAAAGGAAGTGTGTTGAGGGCAGAAAAAACAGGATGGAAAAAGATGTCTAGCAGAAGAGAGGAAGCTGGAGTGGTGAGAATAAAGAAATCCCTGCTGTAGTGTTAGGTCATCAACATGGAAAGCATGCGTCTTCCTCGAAGGAACTCAGAACAAATCAGAAGAGGCAGAGGCAGCAGATAGATGAAGATCCAAATATGAGCTTCATTGCTCATATTTGTCACTACCGGATGATCGGCCAAGATCTGGGACTGATGGGCTTTCTAATGTACACCTTCTCCCACTCCTCCCATCTAAATCTCAGAATAATCCACCTGAACACATCTACTGAGGATTGAGGGGGAAGAAAGAGATAGAAGAAAAAGAGCAAATCCTCAGTGCTAAACTTTTATTACATGAACTCCACCCAGGTAGCAGTGGGAATCAATGGAGGGCATCCATTGACTCGCAGAATGAATAGGGTGGCACAGAGGCTAGGGATTTTAGGATCTTTGCAGAGAAACAAGTGCAGTATGGGATAAGTAATCTTCCTTCTCAAAAGCTAGAAGAAACGTGGTTTCAGGTATAGGATAATGCTGAGGGCAGGGTTAGACCACATAAGGTTGGTCTTGTAGTTGGCTTTAAAGAAGTCTATCTTTATCTTAGGAGAAATAAAAAGTTAGTAAAGGATTTAAGAAGTATAGGTGGGAGTGACCTTTCTAGCTGTTATGAGGAAAAAGGTTTGAAAAAGGAAAATAGGAAATTATTGTATAGGCAAAGTGATGACAGTTCGGGCTAGGCTGATGATGATGGTAGCGGTGATGGAGAAACATAGGCATGATAGCTACTAGGTACATAAAATGGACAGACTTAGCTAAAGAGTTTGAAATAAGGATTAATGGGAATATCAACAATAACTTGTGGAGAATGATGAATGCTGATTTAATTCAGTGAGATCAAGACAATTGAAAGAGAACCAAGTTTGGGAAAGAAAGATCACAAGTGTTTGAACTTGTTGGGTACTGGATGACTTTGAAGTTGGCCAAACATTTGCCTCCATATTAATATTTCAGAATTAATTTGTACAGTTGATTTATCCCAGCAATCTTGTTTATACTACCTAATTACATGGAAAACTTTTTTCCAGATCCACCTGTCAAGTTGTCATTACAGATTTCACAATACTGTACTGGAATATAAATCAATAGGGCTTTGTGTGCTTATAACTTTCCAAGGCACTTTAAATTTCTTCAGAGATTATTTTTTAGGCTTTTAAAAGGTGATCTCTAGTAGTGACAAATTCCCTTGATGTTTGATTGTCTGGAAAAGTCTTTATTTCTCCATCATTTATGAAAGTTAGTTTTAGAGGATACAAAATTCTTGGCTGGCAGTTGTTCTGTTTAAGAAGACTAAAAATGGGGCCTTAATCCCTTCTAGTTTATAAAATCTCTGCTGAGAGGTCTGCTGTTAGCCTGATGGGTTTTTATTTTTGCCTATTTTATTTATGTGGTGTGTTTTTGTGATGTAATTGCCATGCCTGTTGAACAGCTTTTATGGATACCCTGTGTGAAATAGCAAAGTGTAACCTGAAGACAATCTTTCCTGAGTTTAGATAGAAATGATATTTTTACACACCATGCATGTGGGGACTCATCATTAACATCATAAAGATTTCACAAATGCAGGAAATTGAGTACAGGCACATTTTAGAGAAAATAGGCTTGAAATTATTTGCATAGACCCACTAAGTTTGGAATGAGCTGCAATTTAATCAAGCTCACCTTGCCTTCCAGTAAGGCCACAAGAAAAATGTATCAGGCAGGCATGGTGGTTCATGCCTATAATCCTATAATCCTAGCACTCGGGGAGGCCTGGGTGGGAGGATCGTCTGAGGTCAGGAGTGTGAGACCAGCGTGAGCAAGAGTGAGACCCCATCTCTACTAAAAAACAAAACCAAACCCAGAAAAACTGGCCAGGCACAGTGGCGCCACCTGTAGTCCCAGCTACTCAGGAGGCTAAGACAGGAGGATTGCTCGAGCCCAAGAGTTTGAGGTTGTAGTGAGCCATGATCACACCATTGCACTCTAGCTCAGGCAACAGAGCAGGACTCTGTCTGAAAAAAAATCAAACAAAAAAAATCACTAAGAGGAATATGCCCTGTGTTTAAATAAGGCTTAAAAGAAAATTCCTTTACTTCTTTCCCTAGGTTTTCCCAAAATTTATCTACTCTTTGCTACCCTTCTTTCCTTCAAACATAGGATCTACCTGCTGGCAGTAAAATTTACTTTTTTTTTCTTTCTCTAAATGATAAATTTTACAGAGATCATTTTATAAGTTCAAATCTATCAACTGTTTAAGGCAAATACACCCAGCTAGAGAATATCACATTTTAAGTGGAATCTAAAGAGAATATTCCACTCACTGCTGATAACTTAAAATATTTTCATGACTCTTTTCTTTGAATATGCAAGTGCCAAAAACTTTTAAAAAATTATTTTTTAAAGTTTCAAGAGCAAAGAAGCACACTAATTTCTAAAGTAGTTTATGGAACTCATACACAGATAACTTCCAATTATATCTACTAATGGAGGAAAGTCTGCACGGTGAAATGAAATATACAACCAGTAATTTCAAATGTCTTCACTAAAATTTTATGAGAGCAATATCTGAACTGATTTTCACAGCTGCTCTTTTCTATAGCCCATGCCCTTCTGATTAAGGAGCTTCTAACAATCACATTGACATGGTTAAAAGAGGGAATGTGAAAGAAGACCGAGGAGGACTGTAGAGTGTGTACAACCCACACATTGAATTATATACAAAAATCAGTCTTAAGATCTACAGCATTACAAAAATACTTCTCTATCACACAGAGTGTGATGTAACAAGGGACATTATCGGACCCAGTAAATTCCACCTAATGCTCTGAAACTTGAAAACCAGTCAGCTCTGTTGCAAAAATAATATCTCATTGGGCTCATATGACACCTCCTGTGAAAATCTTCCATAGCTAGAGAAACTATGGTAGCTCCATTATTCTATTGGGATAAACAGATTTTAAAAATAGTTTTTTGTTTTGGAAAACAGCAATAAGAACAACCACCGTCAAAAATAGAAAGTGTAAGTACCAGATTGCCCTGTAGCTAATGAATCTGATTGCTATTTCAAGGGCTAAAATAAAGGATCTGCAGTTGTATGGAAACTATCTGGCTGAATGGGCCAGGAAGTTTGGGCTGTCTTAGAGGCACACTGTGAATTCATAGTGAAAGCCATTGCCATGAAAATTTTAACGCAATGGTACTGTTTTATTCTACTGGTACTGATTAATGTGCATTATATATCACCTTAAAATCTAAGATTTCAAGCTTTCAAGACACAGAACCATGATATCTTAGAAACAGAGAGGACCAGTATCCCTCCAGTGCAGCAATTCTTTGTGAAACATCCAAGACAAAACACAGCCGAAGTTTCTGTTTGATACTCCCACTGATGGAGAACTAAATACTTCCCCAAGCTAATTTTTCCCCAGTAGTAGGGCTTTGTTTCAAAACTCCATTGCATATGCATCCAGGTTTATTCTGTTTGCTGATTCTACTCCACTGAGACCTTGTAGAATATGTCATTATTGCCACATTCCAATTTTTTAAATACCAGAAGGTAGCTGTTGTGGTTCCTCTGATCTTCTCTTTTCCTAGAAAAATAAACCCAGTGCCTTTCAGTACTTTCATAAAACATGATTTTCAGATTCTTCTTTATTCAGATTTCCCTGATCTGGACATGGTTTATGTCAATGTCCCTTTTCATATGGCCAGAATAAGACTCTAGAAGTGATTCTAATTCCATGCAGCATTCTGGGACTATCATCCTCCTTATGTAAGATACAAAATGTCATTAATATAAAGAAAAATCCTCAAGTGATTTTAAAATTAATTCTATTCAAAATGAGACATCCTTTATCTTGCTCTTTTTTACAGTATTTTTTAAAAAGAGGTAAAATTTACATGTGTTAAAATGCATAAATATTAGCTGTACCATTTTGACAAAGTAATACACCTGTTAACTAACACTCTTTTCACAATATAAAACATTTCCATATCTCCAGAATGTATCCTCATATCTCTTTTGAAATAATTCCTCCTAGCTCTAACACAGAAACAACTCCTGTTCTTATGTAATTTTCTTTCAAGTTCTTGAACTTCAGATAAATTAAGTTTGTTGTGTCTGGTTTCTTTTGCTCAGAGATTAAGTCTGTGAGTTTCATCCACGGTATTGTGGATATGAGTAGTTTGTTTCGTTTTACTGCTGAGCAGCATTTTGTTTTATGATTATATCACAATTTGCCTATCTTTTTTTCTAGTTGATAGAATTTGAGTTGTTTCTAGCTTTCCACTGTTGTAAATAAGGCTGCTAGGAGTTTTTATGTACAGTTTGTGTGTGTCTGTAGATATATGTTTTAATTTCTCTTGGGTAAAAACCTGGGAGCAGTGCTGCATAGTCTGCAAAGAGTATGTTTAACATGTAAGAAATGTCCAAACTATTCTCCAAGGAATCCACTCCATTTTGTTTTCCCACCAGCTATGTATTAATACGAGAGTTCCGGTTGCTCCACATCCTCACCAGCATTTAGAATTGTAACTCTTTTTGTTTTAGTCATCCTAGTCAGTGGTAGCAGTAATTACATTGTGGTTCAGAGCATCAACAACATCTGTTTTGGGGGAAAGCTTACTCTTACCTTGATTTTTTCACTTTAAAGACATATTAATTGGTGTCAACTATATTCCAGTCATTTTGGAATTTGACTGAGGATCCACTGACTAGTAATATATAGCCATGCCAGGAGCTTGTTATTAATGCGGCTGTAGTGGATCTATGCCTCATCATCTGTTGCATTTTAGGAATAGCTCTAAGTGTGGTATGATTTTAAGTTCTCAGTTTAGAACAAATTCAAAGCTGGGCACGGTGGCTCATGCCTGTAATCCTAGCACTCTGGGAGGCCGAGGCGGGTGGATCGCTCAAGGTCAGGAGTTCAAGACCAGCCTGAGCGAGACCCCGTCTCTACTAAAAAATAGAAAGAAATGATCTGGACAACTAAAAATACATACATAGAAAAAATTAGCCGGGGATGGTGGCACATGTCTGTAGTCCCAGCTACTCGGGAGGCTGAGGCAGAAGGATTGCTTGAGCCCAGGAGTTTCAGGTTGCTGTGAGCGAGGCTGATGCCACGGCATTCACTCTAGCCCGGGCAACAAAGCGAGACTCTGTCTCAAAAAAAAAAAAAAAAAAAGGAAAAAAGAAAAAAGAACAAATCCAAAGACTTTGGGTTAATTTGTTTAAAGAGCTCTTATTAATGAAGCTGACCGAATGTTGTTAAGCATAGGCTGACCATACATACTGGTTTGTCTGGAACCATCCAGGTTTATGCTTGATAGTTTTAATTCTTGTTAGTGTTCTTTTCACTTTTAAGAGTGCTCCAATTTGGTCAATGAATTATATGGTCACCCTGATTAAGCAGGGACTCTGGTATGACCTATATCCTAATG
This sequence comes from Indri indri, assembly GCA_004363605.1. Lineage (NCBI taxonomy): Eukaryota > Metazoa > Chordata > Mammalia > Primates > Indriidae > Indri > Indri indri. The sequence continues at coordinate 53,063 of RJWJ010005838.1, forward strand.
GCAGTGTTGAAAGACTCATTGTCACAAGTACCAAGAACCATCTGAAGGCAGAAGAAACATGGGTTTGGGAGTGGGGGTGAGGAAAGATACAATTCAGAGATGCTACCAAGTGGAATTGTTCTGGAAGCCAACTCCACCGAGAGCCATGTGTGTTAGCAACAACTGTGCAAATCACTAACTCATTTATTATTTATTAATTGTCGTTAGGAATCATCACTGTTAGAAATGTGGCTAGAAACAACAAATAGCATCAGGCAGGATATTTCTTAATAACTAAAGCTCTTTGAAAGTTTCCAGCATGGAAGAACATGTTATCCATGCTGCATAACAAATTACCAAAAACGTAGTGGCTTAAAACAACACAAAATTATTATCCCACGGTTTCTGTGGGTAAGGAGATTGGGCATGACTTAGGTAGGTTATCTGCTCCAAGGTCTCACTAGGCTATAGTCAAAGTGTCAGCAGATTCCCTTCTCATTTGGAGGCTCGAGTGGAGAAGGAGCTACTAGCAAATTTTTTCATGTTAGTTGAGAATTCATTTTCTTGCAGCTGTAGAACGCGAGCTTAAATTTTTCCTGGCTGTTGGCTGGAGGCAATTCTCAGCTCCGAGAGGCTGGCCACAGTTCTTTGTCATTTGATCCTCTACATAGGCACTTTACACCATGACAGCTTGATTCTTCAAGGACAGTAAAGAAATGAGAGCTAATCAGCTAGGATGAGGGAGTTTTATATAACGTAACATAATTATGGGAGTGATGAGTCAACACATTTGCCATATTCTACTAGTAAGAAGCAAGTCGCAGGTCTCACCCATACTCAAGGGGTGGCAATTACACAGAGAAATGAATTACAGGAAGTGAAGGTGATGGTGGCCACCTTAGAGTCAGTTCTCTTCCACATTGCACAAGATTGTCTTAACATGGGCATTAGAATTATGAATTTGTTTTGTCTACACTGTTGTTTTTTTTTTAGAAAAGAGTAACACTTTTTCAAAAATAAAACTAACTTGGGTAGGAGCTTGAGCAATCTATAACACATTTAATTTTACCCAGTAGCTTAGTTTCCCAGGAAATTCTTTCTATCTACTCACATTATCTGTCTTCCTGTCTATCTATTTATCATTTTCTATACTTAACCCCAAGGTTATTCTTCTAGAATAACTGCTAATTTATCTTCTACTAAGCCATGGTCAAACTGTAAGAAGATTTTCTTAACTATCTTAGTTCACAGGAATATCTCTCTCTCTTCTTCAAGTCAGGTATATATGGGTTTGAGTTCTGACTCAAATCACTAACTGGATTTTCTGACCAATGGCAGGAGTTTTAAACTTCTGAATTTTAGCCTCTTTATTGGCAAAGAAAGAATACTGCTATTTTCATCACTTGTTTCTTGAAAAATTTAAAAGTAATTATGCACAAAAAATAAGCTGGCCCATAGAATATCCTATCCAAATGTTATTTTTGTTTTTCCATTTATTTTCTTGTCTTTCCCTATGTACTACATCATTCTTTTGATACTAGCTATATACTAGTCTGCATAATCCACTTTGTTATGTGTATGTGTACATATATCTGAGATATATCTGTGAGTCATGACTACACATTGCATTCTGTTGGGTAAGAATTTGGTTTTGTAGTGATCCAACCACATTCTCTTTCCAAATCTCCAGGATAAATCGTAGCACATCTGTGAGATGACTAGCCAGGTTACACTTATCCAATCTTTGATCATTTTGTTGTAGAATTCTTTTTGTGATGTCTATCCTTATTATTCTAAGCCCTCTTCTATTCCAGTCCTTGGGCTGCTTTTCCTTCCATCTTCTTATAGCATTTTGGAGCTCCCTAGGGAGGAAAATATTCAGGGTCCTGGTTCATAGTTTTAGGTAGCAGATGGCTTTTTATTATACCTGCCAGAGAAGTTTTAATTATGTGAACTCCTCATTATACAATTCCAATGGGAAAAAAATTATATTCTTTTAGGAACAGCCTTTCTCTTAGTTTTTAAATTCCAAATCCTTTAAAATTAATATAAAATGTCATCACACATTTCCCCCCAAAAGAGTAACTTTTATGAATTTTCCCTAAAAGCAGTGTTCTTTTTTTTTTTTTTTTTTACTTTTTTTTATCATTGCATAAGAATGTAATGTCTATCTCAAAATTGTGTAAGTTCCTATAGAGTAAATAAGTTATGGTGGCCAGGTGTGGTGGCTCACACCTGTAATCCTAGCCCTTTGGGAGGTTGACACAGTAGGATTTCTTGAGGCCAGAAATTTGAGACCAGTCTGAGCAATAGTGAGAGTCAGTCTCTACAAAAACTAGAAAAATTAGCCAGGTGTGCTTATAGTCCCAGTTACTTGGAGGCTGAGGCAGAAAGATGTCTTGAGCCCAGGAATTTGAGGTTGCATTGAGCTATGATGAGGCCACTGCACTCTAGCCTGGGTGACAGAACAACATAGTGAGCCACTGTCTCAATCAATCAATCAATCAATCAATCAATAATCAAGACCCGAACTCTGAATTCTGGTTTTACCACTAAGTAGCTGGCTGACTATGAGCAGGTCATTTTATCATCTTGAGCCATAGGTTCCTTGTTTCTTAACTGATGGATTTGGATAAGGTAATTCTTAAGTTCCTGCCATCTAAAAAATTCTATAATTTCAAAAAACTAGTTGTTTTTCCAGTTATTTATTAGGTTGTGTTTATTCATGCCTTACTGTAACTTTCATTTTTCTTTTTCTTCATTTCTAAGTTTGTGTACGTACTGGTTTGGGAATAGGATATTTCTGTTAAATTCTCATCAGAATATTTTTCCGTGTAAATTTGTGCTGGTCAGGGAATATACAAGGACAGAGATTTTCCAGCTAAGTGTAGATAATTAGGGGCCCCTTTCAAACAGACTTATATTAAAAAGAATAGAACACCACTTTGTTATCAATGCCAAGGATACAAACCAGGATACCAAAATGAGTCAGCAAGAATTTCAGAAATGAGTCTGAGAAAGAAGTTTTAAGTTGCTTGCTCATAAGTGGTGGGCACAGGGGAGGACAAGAGGTATGTTTTAACATTCCAGTAGTTGAAGTTTGCATTTGAAGAACAAAATTGCTTGGCAAAATCTGAGCACATTCAGCCACTGACTTCTAAATCCCCCAGCTACAGACATTCCTCCTTGATGTCTGGAATATTAAAGGACAAGAAAGATGGCCAGCATATGCTGATCACTGTTCTCGGCACTGAACACGGATGCATCTGACAAAGCTCCTCTCCAATCATTCAAGTGTGGCTAAACGAGCTCATTTCTGACCTGCAGTCTGTTCCATGCTGACTGCAAATATAGTTTGTCTTCTCAGGGCCAGCAGGGCCACCCGTGGAGCCTGTCACTCAGCAATGGGCAGAGGCATGGTTACTTTGCCTTCAATGTTACATCATGTTTTAATTAAAATTATCTTTCCCACTTCTGGGAAACTAACTCACAGTCCTCCTGTTCATTTCTAAATGTCAGAATGAGATTGCTGCCTTCTTTCTTTTTCCTGTTGTAAGCATCAGTGGAATCCTTACGCCCAAGAGTATGGACACATGGGCAACCATCTTCTCTAGGGCCCTCATTTCTCAAAGCAAGGGAAGAAAGGCTCAGACAGGGAAGTGACTTGCACAAGGCCAAATAGGAAAAAGCATAACTAGAATGATGACTCGTGTTTCTTTATTTCCAGTTCCAAGATCTTTCTCTAACTCCATGCTGTGTCAATGTGTTCCCTTGTATGAGTTTTGTTCTGATCTTTTTTTTTGTGCATCCTGCTATGATCGGCCCAGTATAACCTTCACAGATCATTGTTATCATTTATTCTTACATGATGAACTTGATAAATGAGCAATAGGTATGGTAAATAATTATGGTTAGACATGCTGTAATTTTATACTGATTTTGTTAAAAGTATTAATTTCATATGGAAAGAGTACTTTAAAGTTTTAAAAGTCACCTCACATATTTGACCACTTTGATTTATTTTTCCTCCATTAAGACAACCCTTTGAAATTAACAAAGTGATTGTACCCAAAGGCTGACAGTGACTATGGTAGCAGTTTCACCTTGTCATACAGAAATATCAATTTATTTCCATGTAGGCATGAAATGGTTAATCTAAACATTCTCATAAATAATATAGTGATGCCTTAGATACACTACCTAGACTTAGTAATTGAAAGGGCTTTTGGAGTATTACTAACTCTCAGGACGTTTGTATTGAATATTTCTTTTAGAGCTACAATATGGAAGATGGAGAATTTGTGTGCCCAATATACTGAAAGATTGAAATAGATTATCTCTAGTGTCTCTTTTTAGTTCTAACTTCACTTGGCTCTGATTTATACAGAAGCTGTGAGTGGGCAACATTTATGAATTTCCAATTTAAAGCATCTTGTTTCAGGACCGTGGACAGTGCCATACACATTGTAACAGGTATTCAATAAACATACGATGTTGATAGTTTTAGTGACTTCCCTGTATAGCTCTTGTCTTAAGATGTTATGTTGCCTTTCATGAAATCAGGGTCTTCTCATTTGGAATCCCTCTATTTCAGGCAATTCCTGAAGCCCTTTGTCCCAGGAATGATTTTCTTCATTGCTCCAGAAGATAAGCTACTGAACAAGTGCTTCCCAGAGGGAGGAGGAAGTTATTTGGAAGAAGCTGGACTCTGTCGGATAAGTGAAAACTTTTATAAATACCTGACTTGGAACTGAGAGAGAAGAAGGTTTTCAAATCAAAGTGCTAAATTAAGAAGCTTAATTTTGGCACTTCAGCTGACTGAGTTGTTTATGGGAGGGTTTATGCTAACAATTCTCCTGCATCCACAGGGGATCAGGGAGCAGAAACTGATAAGATAGCTTCAAGGGGAGGAAAGGACTGTCTCACTCCACTAGCTCTGTCTTCGGAAAGCATGTGAGGAGTGCTGAGTCTGGGTCTGTTTCGGTCCCATGCTGGTACACAGATTGCTACGGCATACTGACTTCCTCCCCACTGCATTCTCCTTGTAGGGGCAGAGCCAATGTTTATGTTTCTTGTAGACTTCCTCAATTTATCAATACTTTTATTATAATAAATACGTTTTTATAATAATAATAAAACTTTTTGTGAGAGGGAAAAAGAAAGACATTAGAATACTGAATTGAGATTTACATTGTGTCTCTAATCTCAAATTCTAACAATACTTGCTGGAAAAATCATTTACTATCTCTGAAGCAGTTTCTTTCTGTCTGGAAATGGGAGTTCCATCTTTTTGATGGTCTCCATAATGCTCTGCACTTCTAGAAGTCCTTTTTCCTATTGCTCAAAATATTAAATATATTCTCAGAATATTCCCATATGTTTACGTGTCAAAGTCCTAAAAAATCAATTTTGGTATTGAACCTAGTAATTTAACTTTTGGAAATCTACATCAAAAAATAAGGAGACATTTGCAAAAGTATTTTTGTATTACAATGTTTATTTCAGTATGACTTGTAGTGGTAAAAATTGGGAACAAACTAACTTCACAATAAAAGGAGATTGAATACATAAATTATACTTTGTCCATATGAAGGCATAAGCTATACCTATTGGAATTCACATTGCTGAAAAATATTCAGTGGGGTAGAGAATATTCAAGGTGACTTCCAAATGATAAAATCGGATTGAAAACAGTAAGTAGACATCTCAACTTTGTTAAATAAAAAAATAAGAATGTGTATATGTGTTTGGGATAGAATAGAAAAAAAAGACTAGAAACATTCTTTAAGTTTCAATTATTTTACAACAAACATTGATTTAATTTGTAATCAGAAATAAATATGATTAATCTCATTTAAATATTTCATAAACTTTAGAAAAGAAACATGTACACACCTTTATCTTCCATAACCCTCCTATCTTCAATAGCTCAGAAACTTAAAGAAGAATCTTCAAGACTTGTGACAAGTGATATTCCATATCAGTGAGTTTCAAAAAGTTAAAATCACTTCCATTTGCTTTTTACGTGAACCATATATGTCAGAACTACTGGAGACTCATTCTGGTTTTCTCAATTAATGTTATGAAGGCTCAGGAAAGCTAATGAAATAGTCATATAACAAAATTAGAAAAAACAAGACCATAAGGGATCCTTACTCTTATATTCTCCACTGTACCTCAGAGAGCTAAGAGTCTCAGGAATTATTCCACTGTCACTTTTCAATCTTCTCTATCTAGCTGCAAAATTAAGAATCAAAAATAGGCCAGGCGCGGTGGCTCATGACTGTAATCCTAGCACTCTGGGAGGCCAAGGCGGGAGGATCACTTGAGCTCAGGAGTTCAAGACCAGCCTCAGCAAGAGCGAGACCCCCATCTCTACTAAAAATAGAAAAAAATTAGCTGCGCGTGGTGCCACACGCCTGTAGTCCCGCTTCTTGGGAGGCTGATGAAGGAGGATCACTTGAACACAGGATTTTCAGGTTGCAGTGAGCTAGGCTGATGCTACGGCACTCTAGCCTGAGCAACAAAGTGAAACTCTGTCACAAAAAAAAAAAAAAAAATCAAAACTCTCTAGACCTGATTCCCAATGAGGTATATAGTACAAAGACATCTGAAAGTGCTGTAGTAGTAATTTAAAAGGAATGAAACTATTAAATGATCTAAGAAACTAAGATTCTTAAAAGTCTGGCATTATCCCCACCAAAGTCAGGTAAGAAGGCTCAAATACCTTTCCAAATACAAATTGTACAAATAGAATAATTTGGTTTCATAAGCCTTGGTGAATAAGAAGTTGCCCATTCCTCTAGATTCTGCAGCAGTATAACTAGACATCATGGTACCTGAATAGATTCCATTAAATCCTTTAACAATTTAACTAAAAAGGTAGCTTTTCATTATGGAGTTTCAACAATTACATGCATTTATCAACATCCCTGTGCTCGAAAAGCATTTTCTGGTCATGTGGTGTTGCATGTGGCTCAGCGACCGTGCTCTGACCATTTGTGGCTGGCGTTCGTCCCTGGGACACAAGTCACACCAGGCACAACATGACTGGCATCCAGAAAGATCATGAGAACCACACCACTGCTTTGGCACCCCTTCAGGAGCTGCTTAGCAAGGAACTTGTGACTGCTGACCATCTGGTTGGAAACTGTGGCAACAATTTGTTTAATATCAGAGTTAATATGATGTCTGTCAGTAGGTAGCACGTTGTAGGATTGTAACTACCATGGTGGCCTGTGTTAGGTAGACTCTTAGTATTATCTTTGTTTTCACTTGCTCATTACTTTCTGGGAAGATAATTCTGGATTGTCATCTTTCAAGGTCAAATGTTTGTGTATTAGAAATTGTTATTTAACATACTCAGTATTTTATGATCTTAAATGTTAGAGGAATAGTTCTCAGGATTACACAGAATTGACAGATTTTGATGCTTGTGAGGACTTTAGAACTATAGGAACTATTAGTCCTGATGTTGTCAGCATCATTCCATATGTGCACCTTAATTAGATATTATCTAAGCTAACATATCACACCAAAGATGAAGAAACTAAAGCTTAGGGAGATTAAAAAAAAAAAGAAACTACTTAAGGCCATAGTAGCAGAATGAGGCCCAGCATCTCATTTTTGAACCCAATTCCATATGTTTTTTGTAGGCTGACCATACTTGCTCACATTTCTTGAAAGTTTTTAATATGACTCTTGGAGATTTAAAGAAATAGAAAAAATTAAATATTAATTGTATAAGATTAAAATTATAATTAGTTCTAAGTTGAGCTTGGTTATATTCCTGAATTTCGTAGACTTATTCTGTTAGTACTTTCATCTGTTATCACAAAAGCCCAATAGTCTGATTTTTCCCTTATTTCTGCCACAGACCTAAGTGCTTTCTTCTTGCAAAATTCCTGACCTGAGTTTGTCTTTTTCTCATCTCAAAATCAGGACAGAGATTGCAGTCTTGGAAACAGTACATACTGTCTTTCATTTCTATGGATTCTCTCACCATGGATAGAGGTAGCCTGATCAGGCTCCGGCAGAGATATAGCACAAAGGAAATGTCTTTGGGTGTGGAGGGAGAGGTAGTATGTGGCGAACAGATATGGCCTGTTGTCCATAGGTCTGAAATGTCATTTTAGACTAACTCAGGAACAATAATTGACTTGGGTCCACCTTCTCTCCAGAAATCTGAATAAGGTGAGGGAAAAATTTTATGTGGAACAAAATGGGGGAAGCACAAAGTGACAAGAATGGAGAGAGGACGTGAGATATGAATGATCTCTGACTGATTAGAGAGAAAAAATGAGAGACTATTCTTTTGATATAATAGTCAATTTTTTTCAATTTTAAGAAGAGATTTTTTTTCCTGCTAGTAAATGGGTTGGCATGTGGCCTTCCCCATCCCACTCACCTGTGTCTACCTCTTCTTGATGATTGGCTCAAGTCTTAAACAGCCAGGCATGTTTTCTCTGGGCAAAACCATTAAGTAAACACTCATGCATATTTCTCAGGATGTTAATTTAAAAATAAGCATAAATTTTCTGGTCAGCTCTTCTGGATTTGGGATATGAAGGAATAGAAGGATGTGACAAGCATGATTAAAGTGCTTCATACTACAGACAGGCACCATGGAAAGGTGATGGAGACACAAAATTGAATAATGAAAAATTTTATTGCAGGTTAGTGAGAGAATTATCCATATAGCTAGTTTTCATTGACTTCTAGGTATTGAGATAAACAATTCTCAGGCATTAGTCCACTCGATTTTCAGGATAGTCTTATGAGATTGACAACATTTTCACTATTTTTTGTTTGTTTTAGATGAGAAAACAAAGACTGAAAGAAATTTTTTAAAAAGTGTTCAGAAAAACATGGCATATGGCAGAGCTCAAATTCAAATCTCCTGATTCCACAATTCATGTCTTTAACAATTCAGCAATATAGGGTGATACGTATGACAATGGAAGTATGCAAAAAGTGCCAGTTGGGTTTCAGGAAATAACCAGACTGTCCATTCTCTCTCAAGTCTGAACAAGGTGATATGTGGTGGTAAAATGAAGTGGAAGAGAAGGAAGGAGCAGACAGTGATACCGAAACTGAGCTTTGAAGGTCAAAAAGAAGAAGGTCACCATGCACTGCAAATAGAGTCAAGAGTATACGCAAAGTTCTCAGATGGTATTGTGTGCCTAGGGAATGGTCAGCTGTCAATAGGCATTTGCAATCATGGAAACTACTAAATCATTTAAATTATATCCCATGGGCAATGGTAAGTGAACCACTGTGCGATTTTATATAGGATAGGGACATTTATATTGTGAGATAACCTCAGTGACAATGTGGAGTTTCCAGAATCATTCTTCTCATTAGAAATTGATATAAGCCAACACCCTGGCAGTTTTAGTGAGATGTAGCACAGTGAAAAGAAGACTAGAGAGAAGATCTGGGGTCTTGAAGCCATGAATGTTTCTTACACTGTGACTTTGGACAAATCATTAAATTCTGGGAAAGCTAATTCTTTATTGGCTGGATTTCATGGGGCTCATCCTTTAAAGTCCTTTTGAGATAGTATTTTACATCACTTTCCTTCTCCTCTTCTGTTGAAGAAGACAATATTGTCAACAACCCACTCAGTTATTCTGGATCTTGTTGTTTCATTTATGGATTGCTTTGGTCCTCTGTATTTTCACTATCTCTCTTCTATTACCAGTCAGGTAACCATTATATTGCTCATTTGCACCTCTACTAGAGAGAAAAGATGTGATAGTCAAACCAATCAACATTTTATTTGCTTGCAACTCTTGTAAAAAGTTTACTAAGGGGAAAAGTATAAAAAAAGTAATGAATGCTATGAGATGTAGGGCTGTTCAGTACATTTCATTTCTCTGTACTGTGTTTCTTTCCACTAAACTTGTACAATCAAGAATCTAATTTAAATTTTTCTTTCACCTTAAACATTATACTATACAGTTCTCCTTCCCTCCCCATCTTTTTCTAGAAAATGGAACCAAAGTAAATTAAGTTTTAAGTGGATTTCAAAACATACTACATCAAGTAAGTGACAAGATTTCAATTAGAATCTGAATTTCCTGATTCCTTGATCTGTCCGTGGTCCTGAGTTCAGTCTACTCTATGTCCTCTAAATATTCTCATGGGTTAGGCACAAAAATCTCAGAGGAAATGATTGCCGCTTCAGGATGATCATTTAATTCATCATCCAAGCAAGAACATCTGTGATAGTAAAAAAGAGGCACAGTAAGAATTACTCCAGGTCAATGGGCATCATCTAGATTTATTCCAGGCTTGCATGTCTATTCTCTATTTAAGTGTAAGCAAAGGCCATACTAATACATGCCCCAAAATACTGACTCGTGAGTCTCCAGAAGACAATACTTGGGTCACTCTACAAGTTGGAGCTACTCTAGTCAGCTTAAAACAGGAAAAAATGACAGGTGACATGTAAAGCCAATTCCTAAGGGAGCCCATGGACCACTGGTAATGTTAGTGCATTTGAACGCTGGAGAAATTGAGCTCTGATTTCATTATTCCTCATCAAAACTTAATTAATTTACTTGTTAATTAATTGATTCATTCGTTTTCACAAAATGAGCCCTCCTAAGCTTCAGTAACTGTCCTGTAAGTATAGTGGTGAACCAGGTACAGTTCCTGTCCTAGAGTAATTTGCAGTCTAATAAGGATGACAGATTAATAAACAAACGTTTACTGTCCAGAAGGATAAATGCTATCAAAGTAATAAACTATAGTTTCTGGAACACAAAAGGAAAAAAAGTAGTATTCCCCAGGAAATTGACCAGGACCATAATGAATCCTCTAGATGGAGCAGGAAAAGTAAATAAAAAAACATAAAGATATTAAATAACTCTGTTAGGTCAGTGCTGATGATAATCCCAAAAGACACAATCCTGAATGTCATAATTCTGAATGTTGAAACCCTGAAAGATCAAAATCCTGAAAGTCTAAATCCCTAAAGCCCAAAATCCCTAACATCTAAAATCCCAAAAATCACAATCCTGAATGAATAAAATCCTCAGTGTTGAAATTCTGAAAGTCAAATTCCAGGGATGGGATTAGTGCATTTTTGGTTGTATGTAGTATAGTTGCATATGTCAGTTTCAGCATGCAAAGCAGAACTATTACCTTGTTATTGCCTTTGCTTGGGAACTAAGTATGGTTTAAAGAGATAGTATGGGTACCAAGTTGACAATGGGTGAATTTATGGGCTTAATTTTAGGTGTCATCTTGACTGGATTAAGAAATACCTAGAAACCTGGTAAAGCATTATTCTGGGTGTGCCTGTGAGGGATGCTTCCAGAGGAGATTAGTGTGTGAATCTGAGTGGACCAGGTAGGGAAGATCTACTTTCAGTGTTGGTAGGCTCCATCCAATCATCAGGGGGTCAAAGAGAACAAATAGAGAAGGTGAATTGGGTCTCACTCTAAGAGCTAAGACAGATTTTTCTTCTGTTGCTGTGAACATCACAAATTTGACTCCATGAAAGTGCATTAACACAATGTTGACTTTGTGTGTAAGCATTGTGTATGTACATAAAAATATTGAAACTTCCTCAATAAATGAAAAGATGTGCTTTTTATGCATTTGCATTTTTGAAAGGTATAATTTCTTGAGATCTCAGTTATTTGGGTGACTGCATATGTGGTAATGACCCATAACAGATTTCAATCAATTTTGCCAAAAGATTTAGGTTATGCCTCACGGTATTTCAGATGACCACAGTTATAAAACTGGGTGCACTCAGTTACCAACCATAGCGATATACACTTTTACATTTTACTTTTTGACATATTTCTTTATGGGTACAGTTCCTCTGCTCACAACTGTTATACTCATGCAACTGTCATTAGTATACCTAATTGTTTGTGGTTGTAAAAATATATGTGCTATTATTGCCTATTTTATTGTACAAAGTGGACTATGATGTATTCTGTTGTCTTTTTGTGTGTCTCAGATAAATCCCCTTTTAAAAATGTAAATAAATGTGCTTTAAAGAACTTTTAAATTATTTTTCAATAACTATACTTTTGGGATTTTGGTCTTTTGGGATTTCAACATTCAGGACTATGGCATTTAAGATCATATCTTTCAGGATTGTGGCCCACGTCCATGTTAGATATACGAGGTACAGTTGTGCCAGTTACTTTTGTATTCATTAGGCTGTGACAAGATTGCCTGAAAGGCTGGGGAGCTTCATCTTATGGATAATGAAACACAATCCATGCTTTTGTTTTTCATTTAAAGTAGGTAAATGATATAAACAAAATAGTGTTTAAAAACATAATTCTACTGATAGTATTAAGAGAAATTGACTCTAGATAATGTCCATGCTTACAAAGTTCTTTGGAAACCTACACATAATCATGAGGTATATATTTAAATGTCTTAACCACATATAGGTTAGGTATTTTGTTGTTGTTGTTGTTGTGAAGATACTGCCCACCTTCTTTTCTCTCTCTTTTGCTCTACCCTCTTTTATGCTCATATTTCCTTAAGTATTTATTATTATTATTGTTATTTCAGAATCTCATGACACAGTGACTCCTTTTTACGTTAAATCAGATATTCCCTTTGTTCTTTTGCTTTCTTAGAAGCTACCCGTTCTAAGAGATTTTCCTTTCTTCGGTTTCTATTAACAAAATGAAGCCAAATAACAATTTTTTTTCCCTTCTGTTCCCTTTTTTTTTAACCTTGTTTCCATTTTTTCCCATTTTCTTATTGCCTTTGATCAGAAAGAGAGAGCTGCCTTCACTGCCTTCATTACCGTCAA
>RJWJ010005839.1:0-65804 GCA_004363605.1 Indri indri
GTAATCCTAGCACTCTGGGAGGCCGAGGCGGGCGGATCGTTCTGAGCTCAGGAGTTCGAGACCAGCCTGAGCAAGAGCGAGACCCCGTCTCTACCAAAAATAGAAAGAAATTACCTGGACAGCTAAAAATATATATAGAAAAAATTAGCCGGGCATGGTGGCGCATGCCTGTAGTCCCAGCTACTCGGGAGGCTGAGACCGTAGGATTGCTCGAGCCCGGGAGTTTGAGGTTGTTGTGAGCTAGGCTGATGCCACGGCACTCGCCCCAGGCAAGAGAGTGAGACTCTGTCTCAAATAAAAAAAAAAAAAAAAAAAAAAAAAAAAATAGAAAATTAGCTGGGCGTGGTAGTGTGTGCCTGTAGTTCCAGCTACTCAGGAGGCTGAGGCAGGAGGATCACTTGAGCCCACAAGTATGAGGTTGCAGTGAGCTAGGCTGACACCACTGCACTCTAGCCGGCCAACAGAGTGAGACTCTGTCTCAAAAAAAAAAAAAAATTACTTAAATCAATCCTATAATCTCATTTGATTCTCACAACAGTCCTAAGAAGTTGTTGTGTAAGTATTACTACTTCCATTTTATCATTGAGAATGAAAGCACAGAGATAGTCAAACACTTTTCTAGATCACATAGTTGAAAGGTGGGAGAATTAGAACTAACACCAGGCATCTGACTCCCAGTATAGAGCCCCTTCCAAAATACTGTCACTCCACTAACTGATGCCTATTAAGGAATTTGTGTTTTTTTTTTTTTTTTAACTTCAGTGAATATTCTAGAAAACCACAGCTTTGTCTCTTTAAGTGGCAAGATTGTGAATATCCATTGTTCTTTCTAAAAACATTAAATTTTTATATACTTGAAGAACATAGCTCGGTGTTCTCCTTTAAAGGAAGGCTTTGTTCTATCTTGTTCCAAAATCCAATAGCAAAGGATGATAGGGAAATGACAGGAAAGTGTAATGAACAATGTTGAGACTGAAAATTAAAATTTTGATTTTAGTGTTAAACACATTTGGATCAAAGACAACTATATGAAATTGTGACATAAAATCAAATGACATTTCAAGTCACTTCTTGAACACCTACTGTGTTTTTCCCCTGGGTGCTACCCTCCAGGAAAGCACCACCTGGCTAAGAGGAAGGGCCGAGTGCACTAGAGACTCACCCGCTGAGGGCAAAGGGCTTGGCCTTCAGGGGCCTATAGCCCCAGACTGAACCTCAGTTCTGTGACCTACCATCTATGTGACCTACCACCTATGTGACCTTCACCTCTCTGAGCCTCATTTTCCCCCTCCGTAAACTGGTGATAATCCGCACTTCCCATAGTAACTGACATACACTCCGTTTGCCCCCAGATCCATTCTCTGTACTTCTCTGCCCCATTCTCTGCTGAGCTGTGAGGACTGAGCCCCCAGACTTCTGGGTCATTTGGATTCTGGCTGGTTTCAGCCAATGAGAAGCACTGTAGGGAGGTTGGAAGGAAAAAGGAGTGAGAGTTTGGGGCAGTTATTCCCCCTGCTCTCTCCCTCCTTGTGGGGACCTTCCATGACTACAGACAGCTGCGCTTGGACAGCCCCTCAAAATGGCTCTCACTCTGAACTGGGCCAAGGACACTATTTCCCCTCTGTCCCTTTGTGTCAGGGGCTAATAATGACTTCCTATGGCACAGCTCCAGCATTCCTTGTTGGTTGCCTTTACCCTGCCCACCACACCTCTGTAAACAGTTCCTTCATTAAAAATGCCTTCAAAACTCCTAGCTAAGTGTGTCATCTGTTTCCTGCCACCACTTGGATTGATTACACTGCTCAATAAATACTAGCTATTATTATCACAAGTCCTAAACTTTTCAAAACTTACATGGAGACACACATTTGGAAAACACGGTCATAAATGAGAGGCAACGCCTCATGGAAGGTTCCTATAGGAAAGGGGCGTGGAGCTGGGCCTTGAAGGGTCACCCAGTACTACCTGGAGCAATCCATATTTGCTCGCAAATGATTTCCCCAGAGTCATATGGTACCAAACTGTTACATAAATTTACATATATCTCTTCTGTTTTTCTATGTAGCAAGATTTTTCATTCATTTAAAAAAATTACTAAGGGATGATTATGTAGCCAGCACTGTGCTAGATTCTGAGCATACAAAGCTTATAAGGACTAGGTGGCTGCTCCTAAAGCCCCCAGAGTTTAGTGAGAAAATGATCTAGTCTACCAAAGGTGACCCAGATGCAAAGATTGGCAAAACTGTCACAAGGATGAGGTTTAAGGTGGTTCTTTACTTTGAAACCACTATACCAGTAAACAGTGCAAACCACACAAACTTTCAAGGGAGTACATGAGTGGCTAAGGCTCCCCAAAGCCTCCCATGTTTCTTAGGGAGACGCTCCTGACATTTGGCTGCCAGCGAGATGACCAAGCCAGGAGCTCACTGGCAAGCTGACCTCACTTGATTTTGCTTACTGTCCCCAGCTCCAGCCCCGGCCTTCCTTTTATATTCTGCTCTGTGATAAGGGGCTTGCCTCTGCCAACTACATTTCTCAGGCTCCCTGGAAAGCTGATTTCATTGGAGGGCAAGAAATAAACCCCCTGACCCTTCAAAAAAAAAAAGGACTTAAGGAAAACAATATTCTCCAAGATGCATGATCTACTGACAAAAAACCAAACATTTAAAACTATCCTAGAGATGGTTTAAGGTATCTCAACAGAGTGTCAGCAAATTCTGTGCATGAGATCACATTGAAATCATGTAGGGAATTACAGAAAATATTCATGCCTGGGCCAAACCCTGAGATATTATGATTTAACTGGAATGGGGTGTGGCCTGGGCATTGGGTTTTTTTAAAGCTTCCCAGAAGATTCTAATGTGCAGTGAGCACCAGTGATCATTACATTAGATCATAGGGTTTTTTTTAAGCAACATAGTATTTATCAATATATTCTATAACTTTATTTTCATTAAAAGCAAAAATAAAAATTATTTAATTAAATGCCTATCCATTAAATAGTGGAATTGAAACACTGAGCCTAGAAGACCTGGGCCTCAGCTCTGCAGGCGTACCTATACAGGCTCGAAAAACCCTCAAGCTTTTCTGGGTCTGGGCTTCCTCAGCTGTAATACAAAAAAGAGAAAATAAGATTTACTGAGATACAGGTATGTTCTCCCAGCACTGTGAAGTATCATCTCATTTACCCCACACTCAATTTTGTGACTATCCCATTGTCATAGATGAAAAGACTAGAATCAGAACATCGAGCAACGTTCCAAGGCCACATAACTGGAGACCTGGCCAGACCGACCCTCACCTCCAGGCTCACTCTGCTCACACTGCGATGCTCTCCACAGTCCCCTGGAGCCTTAAAATTCTGTGGGAATATCAGCTATAAATGTAACCAAAACTATCAGGAGTGTTTTATCTTGGGGAAAAGAGTAGAAAGCAGTTGACACATTTTATTCTTTGTCAAAAAGGGTCAAGTGACAGTACCAAAAAAAAATCCTTCTACTTACTGAGATTGACTCCTTAGAACCCAAGGGCTTAACAAATGTGGGCACCTAACGACATGTAGAACGTGACTCGAGGAAGAAAAACCACAAAATCAATTAATAATGACATATAAGGACAAAAGAAATATGAAGAGACAGCAACACTAAGACGATGCTCAAGATGAAAATCTAGTGATATACACTAATGTGCAACATGTATCTTCAATAAGGACTTTGTAATTCTATTTTTTCTGAAATATTGATACAACATTAATATCATAGAGAAAAACCATTATATTAGAACAACAACTAGGAAAATAGGAGACCATGGGAATTATCCTAACAGTTATAATATTTTCATTAGACATATCAGACAGACCATGGCTCCCAAAGGAAATACAAACGGAAATATTTGCTCTATGCCCTGAGTACAAAGGATTTTTAACAAAGTAAAGTATAAATTGGATATATTTTTCATGCTGAAGCTCATGTTAAGTTCTCTCAACATCATTAGACATTTCTGCCTAATAATAAATAGTCAATTCCCTGGTGAAGCTTGTAGAAAACTTGAGGGAAAGGAAAAATAAAGGCTACACTGGGAAATAATCCTCAAATCAATGCATTGTTTCCTTCACATCCGATCTGCCTTGCAGAAATGCCTCAGACCTGTCCATGGCAACTCATTTCTCCCTCATTCCCTAACAAATATTTATGGAGTGCCTAGAAAGTAATTCTGCCAAGCACTGAGGTTACAAGTGCAAGAACAAACAGTGTCTCACCTTATGCTCAAGCACCTCTCAGTCCAGTGGGGTAGAGGAGGGTTAATCACCAAAAGGAGCAAGCACATAATTCCCTGAGGTCACTGCAGTCAAAGACAGTGAGACAGTCTTAGAAGACCATGAAACAAAGGAGCCTGACATTATCTTTAGGGTCAAAGAAAGGTAATTTAAGAAACGAGAAGAGAGCTCTCTGAAGAGCCAGGTTGAAGTGAAGAGAAAAGGGAAGAAAAATTCGGGGCAGAGGTAACCAGCAAATGTGAAGGTCCTAAGCGCAGGAGGAAGCATGGTGTGTTCCTGAAATAGAAAGAGGACCCAGGGACTAAGTGCAGAGAGCAAGGGTGAGAGTAAGAGAGAGGCTCGCAGAGGGAGGCGGGAGCAAGATCCGATGGGAACTCTGGGAACAGGCATTGGAATTTTTAAAAGCCTCCTGGGTGATTCTAATGTACAACAAGTTTCTAGAACCACTAAGAACCACTATATTGGATCATATATGTTTTTCTTTTCAACCAAGTTAGCATTTATTGATTATTAAACTATAACTTTATTTCTATATACGGCAAAAAGAACCTATCGATTAAATCTAATAGAATAATTGGTCCTTGGAACTTGATGTCTAAAGACCTGGGCCCCTAGGTGTAAGAGCGTTGGAGCTGGCAGTGGTACAATGGCAGCTCTGCATTTTGAAAAGATCACTGGCTTCACTGTGGAGAATGACTTGGAGCGGCAGCAAGTGTGGGAGCCCAGTTGGGAAATGACAGCAGTAATCTTAGGAAAGAGATGATGACCGCTCTCTCTGCACTTTAGCTCTCTTATCTCCAAAATGCTGGGGCTGGACTGGATAAGCCCTAGGGACTCTTTCAGCTTAATGCCGTCAAACACAAAGGCAGGCATTTTTGTTTGAGAAGGATGTATCAGAAGTCCAGTGCACACCCCAAAGTGGTGAAATGAAAGCTGGAGGTGCTCAAAAGTTAGATTCTCTATTATTTCCACCAGCATCAAATATGCTATAACAACTCCATTTTTAAAAAGCTTTGACCCCCTATCATCTTCTTGCTACTTACACCTTTTCTCTGCTCTCCATTCCTGGAAATCTATTTGCAATAGAGCCTTAACCATAATTACAGGCTGACGGGGAGCCATGCTACCTCAGGAGCTTGTGAAAATAGTATTTTCAGTTAGAAAAGAAAACAGCCTTGGTTTAAAGCCTTCATAAGGACAAAATGAAAGTTTTGAGACTATTTTTCTTTCTGAAGTTTTGTCCCTAGCCAAAATTATATACATGGATGTTTTCATTCACAAAAAAAGTCCTTATTTATCTTCATTCTCCCTTCCCCAGGCAACATCCATAACGGGGCTTTGCAGATAATAGTTGTACAAAAGAGATGTGCTGCACAAATGAACAGAGGATGATTTATAGATGTTTTCCTCTTGGAGTGTCTCTTCCTGGTGAAATTTCATCCCCGATTTTGTTTAAAGATTTTATTACTCCGTGTCCTGATAAGCAGTTGATCAATGTATATTTTTCATAAGAGATGATTCAGGACATGGCTCTAATATCCCTTCACTATTGAGTACCTACGATGTGCACACACTACTCTAGGGCCTGGGGATACAGGAGTGAAGACAGATTAAGTCCGACTTCATGGAGCTCTCATTCTAGTGGGGAAGATGTAAAAAATAAATAAATATAGCACTATATCGAATAATGTCAGGTGGAAACAAGAGCCATTAAAACCGTCAAGCACTATATGGTGTTAGGGTTAATACTACCCCCTTTGGGATAAAATTCACTTTTAGGCATTTTTAGAGGCTGGAGATATCGATCATGTCAGCGACAGCCAGCAAAGAGGCTCTGAGAAAGGGCATGGGAGTATGGGAAGAAAATCAAGGAGATGAGGAAGGTAAAACGACAGCGGCCGTCATGGAGCACTACTTCAAATAGAGGGTCAGCCTATCATCAAAGATAAAGTTGGGCGAGGGGCAGAGCACGTGGATACATGGGAGAGAGCAGCCCAGGCACCAGCAGCAGCGGGTACGAAGCCCTGGCAGAGGAGCATCTTTGCACTGTCAAGGCATATCCTCAGAAGGAGGAGAAGGTAGGTTAGGGAGGTCAGTGGGTATCCGACTTTGTAAGGATGTGCCCCATAGTGAAAGTTTTCCATTTTATTTTGGAGTATTGCAAAGAAAGTTGACATAGTCAGCATTTCATTTTCTTAATAATCACGATGGCTTCTGTTTGCCAATTAGGCTATGGGGTGAACAAGAGGGGAAACAGGGAAGCTAGTTCAGAGGTTACTGCAGTCCTTAGGCAAGGGATGGTGGTGGTCCAGAATGTTTTATAACAATATAGAAGGCAAGACATGGTTTCATGCAGGGTATATTGTGAAAATAAAGCCAAAGGATTGTCTGGATGTTGACTGTGAAGACAAGAAAGGATTCGAGAATGATGTCAGCATTTGTAGAGTGAAAAGTCTTATCACTGATGGAGATTGGGATTCTGCAGAAGGCATGGGTATATCGAATGGTATATGAAGAATTCATTTTGTGACAAATGTGAGGTGTTACTATGGTCTGAATGTGCTCCCCAAAATTCATGTGTTGGAAACTTAATATCCAATGCAAGCATGTTGGGAGGTGGGGCCTTTTGGAAGGTGTTTAAGTCATGAGGACTCTGCCCTTATGAATAGATTATTGCCCTAATAAAAGAGTTTAATGGAAAAAGGTTGGTCCCTTTTGTCCTTCCACCTTCTGCCATGTGAGGGCACAGCATTCCTGCCCTCTGGAGGACACGGCGTTCAAGGCACTATCTTAGAAGCAGAGCCCAGATCCTCGGCAGACAATGAACCTACATCACCTTGATCTTGGACTTCCCAGCCTCCAGAAGTGTGAGAAATAAAGTTCTGTTCTTTATAAACTACCCAGTCACAGGTATTCTGTTCTAGCAGCACAAACAGACTAAGATGCCCATTATATACTCAGGTGGAGATATAGCCATTCAATGTATTAGTCCAGAGTAAAGGAGAAAGATTAGAACCTAAGAAAAATATTGTTCAGTATGTACCTACCAATGGTATTTAAAGTCATAAGATTGGATGAGATTATTACAAAGTGAGCATAGGTAGAGAACTGAAAAGGTCTGTTTCCTTCATCCTGGGGGCCTCCAATATTTAGAAATCAAAGAGACAGTGTAGAGCAAAAAGAAAAAAAAATCCGAACACTGAAATTGTCCAGAGAGTGTAAAGGAAGGACAAACAGGAGAACAGGATAACCCAGAATCCGCACAAAGGACGTGTTTCAAGAACGAAGAGTGCAAATGCTGTTAAGAGCTCCAGAGAGATGAAGACTGTGCATTAACCACTAGATCTGGCAATGTAAAGGTCACTGGTGATCTTAACAAGAGCAGTTTTACTGGAGTGGAGGGAAAAATATGTTTTTCTCCAAGTATTACTTTCACCTTTGCTTTGGATAAAATTTTAAACTCTATGGAGAATTTTAACAATTAGTATAATTATTTTAAATGTTTATACAGAAGAAAAAGCCTACAAATATAACTGAAATTCTACAAGATAAGCCTTCATCACAGGCAGTTACCTATTTTAAATTGCCTGTAATTATTCTTCTCTCAAGATGATAAAGATTTAGAAAGCAGAGCCGACTTTTATTTTCCCATTGTCCCCTAATTTATTACCAGAAAGCATTATCTTAACCATGAGAATGAAAATAAGAAGAAGTAAATAAATAAAGAAGAGAAATCAATACTTAGCCTGCATAGTAAGTTTTTTGACAAGACTTGTCAGAATGACAAAGATTTTAAGTCTGTGAAGCAATTCAATTAATGTTTCTACTTCGAAGAAACATTAAACTATAAACCAAGCTGTATAGGTTATAATATGACAAATAGCTTTATCTTTAAGGTTACTTATATTTTTAAAGGAGACTCTATATGTGATTATCATAATCCTGGAATATTATAAGAGTCATTTGTATACTTTTAACATAATTGAGTTCTGTACCATATAATTCAGATTATATTCTTGAATAATGCATAACAACTTCAGCAGAACTTCAAAATTATTGTTTTTATTAGAATCATATAGGAAATAAAATGTTTATGTCATCAGTAATCACAAGAATACTTTTTGAGGGCCAGGCACGGTGGCTCACACCTGCAATCCTAGCACTCTGGGAGGCCGAGGCAAGAGAAGTACTTGAAATCAGAAAGTCAAGGCCAGCCTGAGCAAGGGTGAGACCCTGTCTCTACTAAAACTAGAAAAAAAATAGCTAGGCATGTGATGGGTCTGTAGTCCCAGGTACTCGGGAGGCTGAGATAGGAGGATTGGCTTGAGCCTAAGAGTCTGAGGTTGCTCTGGGCTATGATGATGAGTGGCAGGGCCACTTGCCACTGTACTCTAGCCTGGGTGACAGAGCAAGACTCTGACTCAAAAAAAAAAATATATAAAATAGTCAAAATCAATTACCTTTATCTTAAGGGAAAATAGAATATTAGGAAATATTTATTCTGTCTTTCAACTCATAGTTTCAAATATGCAAAAAATTAACATAATGAAACAGTGCAAACATGTAGTTTGTCATTTAAAATGCAATTATGAGTAACTATTTGGACAGAGTTTATCATCCAGATGTGATAAATAACTTCAAGCTTATTTTACAACACATATTATTTTATATTTAGTTTTCATATACCATTATCTTTATTGTTATAAATATTTATTTTTATGTGTCATTTTGGTTCTCACAGCCATTTTAAGAGAAAATAAGCAATATGTCTTCCTTTTTAAATACAGACCATACCAAATAGAATTCACTTATACCCAAGTCTTATGTATGGAAGTATCTTGTTTTGTAAAATATAGAATTCTGAAAAAATAAATTCATACACAGTAATACATTGCTTAAAAACATTTGAATCATCTAAATAAACAAATGAAAAAAAATCTACCACTACTACATTGTAGGATTTTTCCTGTCTACTCACACAATCAAGCATGATCACGGTATGTGGATTGGTTAAAATGTTTGAGATACGCTTCCCATCCTTGCATTAGGATGGTGTAAGAATATAACAAAATCTTCATCTTTCACCTTTAAAGATGGAGCCTAAAGCTTGATTCCCTAATCTGTTTCTTGCCTAGTCATTGATTTCAGAGGATTTCTGGTTATCTGATGCTAACTGTAAGGATAAAAGAATGCTACCTCTGTATTGCTGTTGTGTGCACTTCAACCTTTCATTCAAGGTTTGGTCAGAACGCCTAAGCCAACATAGAGTTAGGATTTCCCTGAGCCTGTAGAATAAGTTGTATGAAATATTGGAGACATTGGATGCTAATAAACCTCATAATTTGCTTAAAAAATCATTATATTTTCATGTATTTAAAAATCCCAAAATAAAAAAAATAATCATTATTTTGTTATTGTTTTAATGGATGGTGTTTTTGTTTGGTTTTGTATTACAATTGCAGAGAATAAACAAAACCAAAATTCTTTAGCCAGCTGGAAAATTTTTACCCAGTCTTTCCCCCCACAAAAAATCAGTCTTTTCCCAATTAAATCTCCCTCTGTTCCCAAGAAATTGATATTCCCATTTTAATACTGCCCTGCTCTCACCTCAGACGTAGCTCTCCCCACTAAATTTCCTGACACCACTAAAGCTTATTTCTTTTGGCCCGTCAGATCCTGCTTACACCTGGGTATCTCCGGGAACTCACCAGCAGCTCCCACTCAACAGCCTTCTTTCACATTCCTCCAAACCACCTGTGACTTTTTGCTCAAGGTCTGCAGACCTACCCTCGGTTTGGATTTTCAGGGATTTTCAAAGATCTAGAGGTCTCTCTTTACTTCGGAAACAATTTACTCCTAACAATTATGCATTCTGTACAGATGCACAAAAACAGCAAAATTACACTAGAAAGAAATCACCAATGGGCTATTGTAGACCATGGGTAACTCAACTTCTCTCCTTTCAACCTTGGATTTGGAAGAGAAAGAACAAGAGAAGAGAAAGCAGCTAAGAAAGAAGATGGCAATAGTAAAATGAGAGCTGAAATGCAGGAATTAAATCAATGTTTTCACATATAAAACCTTTATTAATAATAATTACTGCTGGGTTTTGAAGTATGAAGCTGAATCTAAGACTATAGTGTTTTCTCTAACTGACTTTGGAAACTATGGAGTATTTTGAAGCTTCCTGAATTCTGGTCAGAGATTATGTCAATGTTTTTGGAGTGGCCAATATACTTCTCAACAATCAATACTGTTTCACTAATTCAATTAAATGCTCACTCTTCAATTGAGAGTTTGTTTAATCTGATGCATAGTAAGCCATCTAATCTTGGCCTGGGGCCAGCAATGACAGAAAGCATTTCACAAAGAAAACTGCTTGAGTATGAATGTCCTCAGGATGTGTTTCAAAATTATAGTTCTAAATGCACCTATCAATTTTGATCACACTAGACAATGCCAAATTCTCAGAAAACGAAATCATCAGGACAGAATGGATACTGACAGAGTTGATCTAAAAATACGTATATTACAAAGAGGGCAGAAGACTCATGTCACATTTCCAGGAAAAAAACCTTCTACTTACATGACTGTCAGAAAGATCAGAACCTGTGTGCCCTACCTGGAGGGTTAAAAATGGAGGGGCAATTATGGGGACACCGACAGGGAAATTCAACAAATGAACTAAGACAGGGCGTGACCTTGGACAAGGCACACATTCCCTGGGTCTCTGTTTCCTCATTGTCAAAGTAAGACAATGGGGTGAGTGAATTCGACAGTCTCATTCTGCTCCAAAACATTATAATTCTACATTTGGTTGGAAGGATTCCAAGAAAAACTGTCCATTGTCCCTACCTTTTTTTCTTTCCTTCCAGAAAGAAAATCCTTAGAAGCATCTTGGTTTGTATTTAGTAATCACTCCCATCCCTGAAAAAATATTAAATTTAAGTTCTTTGCACACTGTGGAAGAGACGCATTTTAAAGCAATAAAAATAATGGGAATAAAATATATCAAAACAGATGTTCAAAAAAGGAATGCAGTTATAGCATTTTTTTAATTCCAGGTTTTTTGTATGAAAAAAATAAAAGCCCAGAAACAGGCTACTGAAATATTAAAAGTGTCTCACTACATACGGTGATTTGTTCCTTTTCTTTACTCTGTTTTCTAAATTGCGTTCAATGTCCACGCATAGCTTCTATCATCAGAAAAAGAGAAGGGGAGGGAGGTGGAGAATGACCTGTTTTGTACATCAGCTATGAAGTATTCTTTTTCATATAGAATATGTTAATTGAAATGCTATCTGCAATCTGATTCTTTTCTATTATGAGATATTTTGTATTTCTTAAAATAATTTTCTCGATTGAAGAAAAATTGAGGTAAATCATGCTTCAATTTAGACTAAAATTAAGGATGAAGGAAAGCATCCAACCTGAAAATAATTTGGTACCTTAAGAGTTTAGTAAACATCACCAGTCAGGACAAACTCCTTTCAGTTTATTTGGCCTGAACAAGGAAAGAGGATTTGTCTAGATTAAGGGGTCTCTGTAGCCATACAGGGAGAGCCAAAGGGTCCAGGGTGGTGGGGTGGACGGAGGTGGGGAAACTGGTGAAGAACTCGCCTCACAGAACATGTCAATCACAGCAAGGACAACTGGAGTCCCAGGCAGGTCCTGAACTCTCAGTCAGTGTCGTGAGCTTTTTGACAGCCTCTTCCTCAGATGAAGGTGGGGTGACAGCATGAGACACAGAGGCAGAGAAGAGAAGTGGACGAGTAAGATCCACTCGGAATTCAGGGCTGTTAATAACTATTAACACTTATGAGCATTTACAGTGTGCCAGGCACTATTCTAAATGCTGTACATGTATTAATGCACTGAATCCTCTCAACAGCACTATGAAACAAGGGTTTTTACAGATAAGGAAACCAAAGCATAGAGCGATTCAATAACTGCTGTAAGGCCCTGAGCCAGTAGTGTTGGGAGCACCATCCAACCCAGTCAGTCAGACCCCAGAGCGGGCATTCTTCATAACTTCATTCTACTGCCTCGATCCACATGCGATCAAGGAAAGGGAAAAGGAGATAAAATAACTTACAATGAAAAGAGGAGTTACTCCTAGTAAGGGAGACAGTAAAGAAAATCAGCAAAATATAGCCCTAATAATCCACAAGGGGTGGGGAGAGGAGGTCTCTGACTTTAAGGTGTGCATTTCTGTAGTCTTAGATGGAAGCCACTTCATCAGTGTCCTCGTTCCCGAGCCAGGGGATGTTGGAAAGGCAAGACGATCAATGAAGAAACTGTTCAAGTAGGTTAGAGACATATCCATCATACCAAGAGTAGATTGACCCTCTGGCCAGAAATACCAAAATAAGCTGTTTCCAAAAGTAAAAACGCATTCCTCAATAATTCCCCAATCTAATTGAAATCTATGTCTGTGGGAGAGATTAGGATACCTAGAATCACAGACGACAGAAAACGATGATTCAACAGTTGAGTACCTTTTCACCACAAATAATTTGAGCCGAATCCTCAGAGGCAAATACTCTTCAATTTAGACAAAAGCAAGAGTAACAAAACAGGGCTGTCTTGATATGTCAGAAATATATATACAAAAATCTCTCCTTGGAAATGTGTGTGTACGTGTTGTTAATTTTTTCAATTTATTGCTTGTATTTATAGAGGAAGCGCTCTCAGGGGCAACCTGTTACAAAGTGAGGGAAGCAGACTAAGGCAAGTGAGGAAAGCTAAGCTGAGATGTGGTCTCAACTGGAGACCATAGGGATGATCCCTCTTTAATGCAAGAGAGCCAGTTTTTGTACCCATGTGATAGTTGTTGGGCATGGTCTGCAGTGGAAGTGAGGGTGAAAACATAGGGGCATAACAGTATCAAATGCAATATACTCTTTTAAAAATAACTGTTGAACTCCATCCATAAATAAATCAAGAAAAAATAGTAGAACACAGAATATGTATGTTCTGATTTCAATTAGGTAAAGGTATGTTTAAGAATATGCACAAAAAATGTCTTTCAAACAAGATATCCTGTCTTTTCATGAACTTATCTTCTCCTGCCTGACACATAGTAGGCAAGTAATAAATATAAAATTAGATGTTTGTTAATTGGGCTAATTGCTGCTCTTCTCAAAACAATAACCCATTGCCACACCAACCAAGTAGATTATCCACAGATTCTCTCATACAGATGTGGCAAGGGTCTGAAAAGACAAAAAAAAAATTATCCAAAGATTCTTATAGTTCCTATTAATGCTCCTGACAGCAACTAGGCATTGTCTCTATGTGAGTAACAATGATGACATAATCTTCAGGAATTGAGCCCTGCCACAAGGAAAATGTTTAATATAGAACCTGCTGCTCCTTTCTGATTAAAACTTCTTTTTCTAATGTATTTTCAGAGCTTACTGAAAAACAATAATACACGATTATGACTTGATTTATTCTAAAGAAACCCAAATACTTAATTCTATATCTGCATTCATGAAGTCTCAGTATATAATGTTAACAAGAATATTTATGGGATGCAAATGGTAGTAGAGACACTGCTCCTATGATCCTTTCAATTTGTTTTCCTATGATCCTTATGCCCAAAATGTGGTGGTTGCATCATTCTATTTGTTCTATATATCCCAAAGCTATACCCCTCAATAAAGAGGACAACCATACATCCCAGGGTGCCCAGGACCAACCAGGTTTGTGCCTAAGTCATCCTATGAATAAATGCCTTCCTGGAAGGGAGATAGAAAGGCCCTGTATGGTTCCTGAAGTTTTGGGGATCTGAACTTTGACCTGCTGGTGCAACTCTAATGGTAATGATCACAGCCTTAAGCCATGGCTAACCCAACCCCCACTCTCCCATCTAGGCAATTGCCATCACAAATGTGGGTTTCTTTATGCAGTGGGCAACAGAAAGCTAGCAGTATCTGAGCATTCTTGAGTCTGTGACAGGACTGTGGCTCTGAGGCCTCTGCCTCCTTTTAGTCCAATAGCTCCCAGCCCTCAAGGAATCTGGCCTCTGAAGTCCACATTTTGCATATCAACCCTACGCCTCACCATTATTAAATTTAGTTCCCTTTCTGATGTAGATGAGCCTAAGGCTAGTTGTCTCTTCAGATATTTTACAGCTATCTTAATATTCTTTCTTCTAAGCAAATGTCATTTATACATTAATATTTTTCTAAATACTCAACCAATACCTATTTCAATAAAGATTTCAATAAAGAAATCTTCAAAAATATAAAACCAAAAGGAAATGATTTTATTTTTTAAATCACTCATAATCTCAACACTTCAAAGAAAATCACTGCTAATCTTTGGTATGTTTTCTTCCTATGCTTTTTTCCTTAATGATTTAATATTTATACTCTGGACAGAAATGTACTATAATATTATGTATGGCCTTTTTTATTTATTGTGCATTTACTATGTCAACCTTCAACATGACTTTTAGTGGCTCACTGGTATCCATTGTGTGGATCATTGTCATCATTTTTTTAGTCAAGCTCTGTGCGGTTTTTACTGACCCACTCCCTGTCTTTTCCTCTATTAGTGCAGAAATATCTTGTGAACCAGGGAGAAGAGCATGGAAGGTACTGAGGGGTGACAAGAGAAGCAGAAGTGGCTTCACCAAGATGGTCATCCCTGTAGCCTTAGTGTATGACTCATGCTACCCTGCAGCATGCTCTGCACAATCTTGATTGAGCAAAGAAATCTGAGGAGCTTTCAGCCTTGGCTAAGTGTGACTAGAGATTATTCTTCCTTTTTTCCTTATTTCCTGCTACAAGGTCTGAATTTGAATTTGGTTAACAAATAAACTTCATTTCAACTTCCATTTCTATTTTAATTTTATTTTCCTATGGAAAATGCATTATATGATGTCAATAATGTAGAAAAAATTATAATTGGCTTCTCTTTTCTACATAAAATCTGAAAATAAATTTGAAAAGCTATGCTTTGACAACTCTGACATTTTCCTTTTCTGACTTTTTTGCTCTAGCTAAGACTTAGTCTTTTTACTACTTGTAGAATATATTCAGTTACCTAGGTTACAGAGTGAACCCAAGCCCAGAGTATTAGGTTCACAAAGGGATGGCTACTTTTCTAATGTCAGACACAGAGAATGGGCTTATAGTCAATACGAGAACATATGCTATGTGCATCCTCTATAATTTGAACTGGGAAGAGACAACTGGTGGCATCCATGCCTAAAGTGACAAATGAGATGGCCTAAAACAACAATATGACTGGTAAAAATATTCAAAATCATATTGTTAATTTGAATTACAATAATTAATTTCTTGCCAGCTCTAATTGGAATTGGAAATAGCACCACCCCTTAATCTTCCTCAGACTAGACTTATTTTTGTTTGGCATCAATATAAATTCAAAAGTTTCCCCCTTTTTTACATAACCCAAATGTTTTCACCAAAAAAATCCTGTCTTTGGGCAGTCAAATAAAATAGGCTTGAATCATAACTTGCGAATCACATCTGTGTGGACAGAGAGCTCGTCATTCCTTCAGTGACTCCAAGCATTCAAAGAGATGGAACCTCAGGGATTCAGATTAACCTCGGGCTCAGAGCTCCTGTTTCAGCTAATGGATCATGTTGATCTCATTCTGCATCATGTCAGCCCGGACGAAAAACTCAGAACTGCTCCTTTTTTGCCACAAAACCCTGTTTGCACAGGGCTTTTGTATTTAAAGCATTGTTCTGAAATGCTTTAAATGTAAGTTTACAACTTAAAACTGCAAAGCCAGACCTTAAAATAACTTTCTTCCAAATTGTTATATTTCAGTTGCTCTTTTGCTTTACTATATTTGCAAAAACAAGTTCCTTTCTAAGTTTCTGAACTATCTTCCCTCTTTGCAAGAGTAAGTTTTTTGTTTCACTACAGCCTCTTCAACTCTGTGTGGCCCAAATATTCATGCATCTTCCTTTTTCTTTATATTAATAGCAGTCTCACCGATGGTACATTAGTTCAAACTAGCACTCTCATACATAGTGAGGAGTTTCTGAAGTCTGGGGTACACAGGGACACATTCCCATTGTATCCATTAAGATGTTCACAATTACAATTAAGAATAAATGTCAAACTATGTTCACCAATAAAGGAATTTATTAGCCCATGTTATTAAAAAGTCCAGAGGCAGGGTGACCTTCAGAGTTGGTTTAGACACTGATATCATAAAGGACATAGTGTCCTTCACACGCAGTGTCATCCCACAGGTGGCTCGCCATGGCTGTAAGAAAGCTGCTGACATTTCTCCATCTCACCAGTAGGAGAAAGAGCTTGATTTCTACAACCATTGAACAAAATTCCTTAGATTTTCAAAGATTGGATCACCCCAAATTAATCCCTATGTCTAGAGGCATATCATGCAGTGAGTGGCTTAAACACAAATTACCAGATCTGTGGCAAGAAGGGGGAGATTACCCTGCTTGGTTTAAATCCAGCCAGGCTGGGGATGGGATCCATGCCATCCAAACTACATGGGTACTACACAATGGGGGAATGTTTGGGAGACTCTCACACTGTCCACTACAGGAGGGAGTCCTCATCTGCATGGCTAGCAGCCCAACATGGCACTCTACAGGGATTGCCTACAAAGAGACTAAATGTTTCGACAGGTCTGTCAAGTTCTGTACAGTTTAAACCACTTCCACCTACCCTCAGCAGGTGGTAAACATGGCGTGAAATGATAACTCCACCATAAGCTGCTCATTCTCTCATTTCCACTTTGCCTCACCATTTGGACTTGATATGTAGCCCCATTTCCTTAGTTCAACTTCACTGACATTACAAAGTGATCATGCTCATCCACTGACCCATTGTTGCCTACTTCCGCCTTAAGAGAACATGGTCCTCCACGTTCCATGGTCTGCCTTTCCCCAATCCCTCCAGGTTCCTACAGCCCTGAGGAGCATTGTCTCCTGGGCTTTGCCAGTAGGATGCTGGACTCTTACAAATATGCAGAAAGCACATTTCTGTATAATAAATCTAATTGTAGCCAAAACTTTTTCTTATCCTGGGATATGCTCATTTCATTCTTTGTTTTTATAATTACAGCTGACTTTGCCTATGTTCTGTGTCTGGCACTATACTAGACACATTTTTAATCTCAATAAATCCTCACAACAAAATTATGTTTTCCAGCAAGTTTAAAGATTAAGAAACTAAGGCTCAGATGAAATAACTTGTTTAAATCATTTACTGCAGTAGCAGAGCCAGCTTCGTCTGATTCCCTCTTCCCTGGGTCACAGTGGAATACAACCTGGCCTCCCCTCACCTTCTCCCAGGGGAGGATGTACTTACATATAAATAGGGCAAAAAGAGGCAGAATATTTTATTATTTAGCTGAAGCTTTGTACACAGCATCCATTTCAGAAACCTAGAAAACTGGTCTGGACCACAAGGAAAATCCCTTTTCTTAGGTTAGAGACTAGGGAAGTCTCCTTCCCTTCAAGCTCAGACAAAACTCTTAAATCTCCAGTGAAAAGAAAAACCATACTTCACAGGGCCTGAGCTATTGGAGGTGCAGATAAAGGGAAAGAGAGAGCAAGCGTATTACTCACTGTCTCTGTGAGCTTGACCCAGGCTACCCATCCTACATTTTCCAGGCTGATGTGGTAGCAATAGACTTGGCTGCATGTAAAAAAAAAAAAAAAAAAAAAAAAAAAAAGTCACAGTGAGAACTGACTAGGGCTGCTAGAGCCCCAGACTCTTAAATCCAGACACAGAAGAAGAGAGACTACATATATGGGACCCACTTAGTAAACACCAGCTCTAGGGGGAAAAAAAGCACCCCCATAATATTCTAGCATTTGCATAACACTTCTCCTTTTGAGTAGTGGGATTTCTTGCCCTAAGTCCTCTGTAAAGAGTTATAAGGTAGGATATCAGGGTAATAAAATTTGAATTCCCTCTTTACGTAAGAATCTCAGATGCTGATTATAACTAGAAATACTTTGTTCACAACTTTCAACATTTATTACTTGTAACAAAGTATAAGGTTCTAAGAAAACTTCCTAGGACCTTTAGTAGGTATGGAATCAACGCAATTAAAGTGTGTCATTGTAATACTGATTCCAGTTAGGAAAGCACTTCTTGAGATAACCCAGCCATAATTCTACTCACTGAAATAGTACACATGCTTTGACTCCACTCACGGTTCCTTTGCCAAAAGCCTCCCCAGAGCCCTCTGACACATGATGTCCAGAGCAAAAGCTGTCCTGGGTCACAAGAAATACCCGTCCAGAGAGAGAGAGAGAGAAAAAAGAGGCAGTTTGTGCAAAAGGCCATGACCACCGAGTAAAGCAGTTCTCTTTCAGAGGCCCCTGTCTGCTTGCTCAAAAAAAAAAAAAAAAAAAAAAAAAAAAAAGCATAAAAGGATATTTATGAATTCAAGAAACTAAAGAACCTAGAAAACTGAATAATTCACCTCCAGAATGAGTGAGTCGGCTTTATTTGATGCCTGCGGCATGTAATTAGTGGTAAAGGATGGAGCCTTCATTGAAAATTTGAGTCTGCAGTCTTCATTTCCACAACAGTTTTTTCAGGCTCCCAAGACTCTCGATATTTTTCAAGATATTCTTTACTATTCTGGATAACTACTCTTTCCCTCCCACTCTTGTGCTTAGAAGAAGAGAAAACTGGAGCCAAACATACTTGTAGACCCAGAAGTAACTTTTTTTTTTTAAGCCCTGTGTGTAATGTATTTTAAACCTCCAGCTCCTGGGACTCACTGCTCACATTATAGTTTCAAGTAGAGTTTGTGGCAGATCTTCTTTAATGAACAAATTCATTTGTAATTACTGAGATCCATTTTCAACATTTCCTCCTGGGCGAGTTAAATGTGTCCCCCAGAAATAGGTTTATGGAACAGCATCCACAAAGCGCAAAAATCCAAGTTCCAAATCAGCCCAAGTCAAATGATCACAAATAGAGAATTGATAAAACTGGCTTTAATGGAGTTCTTCTGCGTATTCTGACCACCAAAGAGATTAAATTTTGTTTTTGTTCTTGCTTTACCTCCTACTCTTCCGGTTGCCACCAAGTATGACAACTTACTGCATCCTAACACAAAACAATTGTGATGGCAACACTTTTTGTGCCTTAACTTTCTATTCCACAGTCAAAAAAATGTTTAAACCTGCCCAGTCTATCCTTCAGAAGAGTTAAGAGACTAAAGGGAATATTTATGAAAGTGCTTTGCCTTAATCGGAGGAGGGAGGAGTGTGACATAAATACAAGAGCATGGTTACTGGTTAGCTGAGAAATTTAGTCCTGTGCTATTCCAGTATAAATCTTATTTCATACGTAATAACAACATGGGCACTCTTTAGGAGTAATAAAACCTTCAATAAAATTTAAACAAAGACAGGTGTCTAAAAGCAACGACTCCTGACTGAAAGCCAATATGAAATAAATCCCTAGTGGTTTAAAATGCTTAAATAATAAACACTACAAAGAAAAGCAACTTTACCAGGATATAATTCACATTTCACATTTACTTCCAATGCTCCATTAAGCACACACATTTGCTGTCCACTTTGCATGTGTAATTGATATGTATCTACACTATTTTTATAACTAGTAACAGAAAAAGAAATCAGTGCCCTTCACCTTGCATCAGTGATATTATATTTTCTTTTTCATTTCTTCTGTAGTGTCTGCAAATGGGACAACTCAAAGTCCAGAATGTAACAGAATTTGGAGAATAAATCCCATTATGTAAACATAATTTACATAAAAATGGAGACTCATTTGTGGAAGAAGCTGAAAGGCCTTTGCTAAATTGTTTTTTTTTTTTTTTTTTTGAGACAGAGTCTCACTTTCTTGCCTGGGGCAAGTGCCGTGGCGTCAGCCTAGCTCACAGCAACCTCGAACTCCTGGGCTCGAGCAATCCTACTGTCTCAGCCTCCCGACTGGCTGGGACTACAGGCATGTGCCGCCATGCCCAGCTAATTTTTTTCTCTACATATTTTTAGCTGCCCAATTAATTTTCTTTCTATTTTTGGTAGAGATGGGGTCTCGCTCTTGCTCAGGCTGGTCTCGAACTCCTGAGCTCAGAACGATCCGCCCACCTCGGCCTCCCAGAGTGCTAGGATTACAGGCGTGAGCCACCGCGCCCGGCCTATTTTTCCCCCATTACAAATACAAATTGAAATGGATAAAATGTTCTCTATTTTTCCTTCTCTCTTCACAATTTAAGAGCATGTTTGTATTAAAGATAATAAATCAAATGTTTTGCTTCTCATTGGAAGGGAAAGTGATGGGCTTCTCAGGACACAGAATAATAAGAGGAGTGGCCATGCTCTGATATAGAGTCCATCCCATGTCATGGTTTACCAAGTCAGTTCTGATAAATGCCATGTGGATATCTGTAACAAAGAAAGAAAGAAAGAGTCAGATCGCATGTTATACTCACATTCTAGTTCCAATAGATCATTGTCCATCATTTCAAAAAGTAGCTGTGTATCAAGAGTGACACCAGCACAATGAAATGGCAGAATAGGAATTTCCAGCATTCCTCCTCACACAAACATCAATTTGGACAACCATCCATGCACAAAAATACCTCACGAGAGCTAAGGAATCCAGGTGACAGAGTAGGCACCTGACAGAACACAAAAATAAGAAAAAAATGCATTGAAAAGGGTAGGAAGGATAGCATCACATTACCCAAGCCAGCCCTCCCCCAAGCCTGCACAATGCAGCACAGAAAAGTATATCGTCTGCAAGAGGAAAGGAGAGTAAAGTGAGCACTGAATTTCATGGACTTCAGCATCAGGCCCACTAAAGTGAACCCTGGCAACCGGACTGCCCCTGGGGACACAGGCTCCAGACTTACTTACCTCAGTGCCAGGCCTGCCCCCATGACCTTAGGCTCCAGGCCCAATCCAGCGCCAGGCTAGCCCCAACACACCTGGGCTTCAGGCCCATTTCAGTCTCTAGGGCAACTCCCAAGGATCTAGGCTCCAGGCTTACCTCAGTGCCAGGTTAGCCCTCATTGCCCCAGGCGCCAGGCCTGCCCCAGTGCCAGGCCTGCCCTTATGGACCCAGGCTCCAGGCTGAACCCTCAGTCCAAGGACCTAGGCCTGTCACTACAGACTCAGGCTCCAGGACCACCCCAGTGCCAGCAAGGCCCCTATGGACTCAGGCTTTAGGCTAGGCCCTGTGGACCCTGAATTCAGGCTCACCTCAATAGACCCAGGTCTAGACTTACCCCTGTGAATCCAGCCGTGAGCCCCACCCCAGTGATCCCCAGTGCCAAACCAACCTCCTCAGACTCAGGAGCCAGGACTACACCCATGGAATTAGGATCCAAGCCCACACCCATGGACCCAGACACCAAGCCCGCCTACAACCCAGGCACCAGGCTAACCCACCTAAAGACAGTAGCAGCAAGCCTGCCCATGGACTCTGCCAACCAGCCCACCCAAAGTCTCTGCACAAGCTGACAGGTGAAGGGCTTTCCCTGCTAAAGCCAGTCTATAGAGACTGGAATACGTGTCTATTTCCTCAAATACACAGACACCAATGAAAGGCCACAAGGATCACAAATAATGAGGGAAACATGAGGAAACTCAAGGAACAAAATAAAGCACTAATAAATGAACCTAAGGAACTGCCTGAAAAAGAGTTCAAAATAATTGTCTTAAAGCAATGAGCTACCAGAGAACACAGATAGACAACTAAACAAAATCAAGGAAATTATATATATAAAAAAAATAAATAAAAGTTCAACAAAGAGACAGAAACCATTAAACTATGAAACTATGAAGCCATAGTTTTAGAAATTGGACTCTTTAACCCAACTACTTATCAAATGGTCATTATTTTCATACAACTGAATCCCATCTTAATTAATGCTTTAGGCCACCCAATTTAGCCATCCAGTCAATATCACATCATCCTCAGAAACCAAAGCCCTAACATTGACTCTAATTCTATACAGAGACCCTGCTGCATCAGCTATGGATGTATGCCCCTCACAGCGCTCATCAAAAAGAACATGTTGCTCATTTGCAGGAAATGCAAGGTGCAGTTAACTGACAGCCTCCAGCTGCAGTGTCTTCAGAATCCACCCTCAGCTGGAGAGCCTCAAACCACAATACAGATCTGCTGAAGTCCAGATAATCCAACAAGGAAATGCAAGGTGCAGTTAACTGACAGCCTCCAGCTGCAGTGTCTTCAGAATCCACCCTCAGCTGGAGAGCCTCAAACCACAATACAGATCTGCTGAAGTCCAGATAATCCAACAAGGAACTTCAGAGCAAAGATTGCTCATTAGAGGAGACTTAGGCTGACCACAAGTGGTCAGACCCAGTAGCTCCATACTGTTTAGTTATTGCTGGTAGCTCTTCAGACACAGTCTGGCCTTAAATGACTGCATCTCAATGCTTGTTCTCTGGAGGATCCAACCGACATACCCACCCACTTGCCACTCATTTCCTCTAGCTTATGGTAGCCCTTGTTACTGCCTCTCTCTGGACAGGGGCTGCTGCTTACTGGTTCAGG
Organism: Indri indri; assembly: GCA_004363605.1. Classification (NCBI taxonomy): domain Eukaryota; kingdom Metazoa; phylum Chordata; class Mammalia; order Primates; family Indriidae; genus Indri; species Indri indri. Next base: position 22,814 of record RJWJ010005839.1, read on the forward strand.
ATGGGGGAAAGCAACCATGCTATAGCAATTTCTATCTACACGTCAGCTATCCATCAACTAGGAGCACTTTCTCATAAAATTCTGGACCCCAAGGATGCCTCTCTGGGATCTCTATACACTTTTCTTTTTCCAGAATAAGACTTTTAATAATAGCATCAACAATAACAATACTGACCTGTAAACAGGACGTTATAACTTTCAACATACTTCCATAAGCAATAGAATCACTGTGCTGTTAATCTAAGCCCATTCAATCATGCACATTGAGCAGAAAAAGTGAAAAAGAACAATTTCAATAGCCTGGCATTTCTTCCTGTCATTGCACAAAATAAACCTTACCCATAAGTATTTGATGCACTCAACCCTGAAAAATTAACTACACATTCCAGAAAACTGCAGAAAAAATGCTTGAATGATTTTAGAAGTTTTCTGACTAATGACAAAAAAATGTAAGACTATATAGTTTTTCAGGTGAATTAGTGGAATTGATTTCATCAAGAAAGAAGTTGAAGAATTAATACAAAACTCTGGGAACTGATAAAATCATAGGCAATGAAGAGGAACACAAAGAACCAACAAGTTAGAAACTACGTAAAGCAAAACTCTTGACTGATTTAATTTCTGAGTATGATCCTTCCATGGAATTGAATTGTATGCTATATATTATGTTATACTTTATATATTTCTAGATACATTTTATGGTACAGAACTGTATATGCAAAAGTATGAATATCATCTTTTATGGGTGATTTAGTAGACTTTGAAGACTATATTGACCATACATTATTTTTGCTTTATGTTCTAATATTAGAATGTAATCTCCACACAAGATGGAACATCCCTGTTCCTTCATATCATGACACTATTGAGCTGCACAAGAAGGAAGTTAAATAGAGCTGGTGTCTGTAAGAATTGATAAAAAGACATCCTAGCATTTTTTTTTCAACTGAGTAATTATTTATTGAGGATCTTAGGGATGTTGTGGGAGAGTCAGAAGAAACATTACAGGTGTTTAAAGTCTCAAACAGCAAAAAGATGCATGGGAAACCAAAGTTAATAATACAAGATTGCATTCACCAAATGCCTATTTCATGAAGGACACCATACAAGTTTGGGGATACAATGATGGAAAAGACAAATTGCCAGCCCTTGGGGGTCTTGGTCTGATGAAGGAGATTGACAAGGAATCTGGCCTCAAGGTGGGCCTGGTTGTGAGCAGGAATTGGTCAGGTGCTCTACTCACATTTGATTTACTTGGGAGTAGGTGTGGGTGTGCACCAAAAATGGTAAAGAATGAGGCCTTCAAAGCAAGAATTGCTGCTTAGAATTTGAAAAGTCTAAGTGACAAGTTTGGTACACCTTGATGATGGAACTTTCAATGCCAGAATAGAGTCTGGATTTGAGCTGATAATGAGGACTTCTTCCAGTTTTGAGAAGAGGAAAAAACATTAAGAGATTGAGATTAAGGGCAGACATTTTGACACCATAAAATCCACTAAAACATGTTCATTAGATGAATATGGGAAGTCATGTCATCAATAAGTCTTTTTTATTAAAGATTCTTTTGATGGCAGAATTAAAATTGACAAAGGTAAAAGACCTAAAAGGTTAGAAATGGGATTCACACCTTTGAGGTTAATCATTTGACATTTAGCAGTCAACTAATATTTAAGAGACTACTACTACATGTCAGGCACTTGCAGTACACAAAAGTAAACAAAACAAAGGGTCTCTGCTGTCATGGAGCTCAGGAGTCTAGCAGAAATGACCACTATTTATTTGCTAAACCAGGCAGTCAAAAATGCATTTTAATTACCATTGAGAGTATAATACCATTAATCCTGTTTTACATAAGATATTAAGAAGCTTGCCTATGGCCTTGCAGGTAGAGACAAGGCTAGAGCTTTTGAATATTATGTCATGCTGCCTACATCAGAGCTGTGGCCCCAGAAATCTAGTAGGACAGATTTAATGCTCTAGAACCAGAACATTTTTAAGGCCATTTTTTAAGAACAGAAAACTGTTCAACAGTGGCTCCTTTTCCAGCAGTGGCAGGGAGAAGGGAAGCAGCCTTTTATAAGGAGTTTTTAAACAGGTAGTACATATATGAATAAGCTTCAAATCTCTATGTCTTCTGAGAGTTTGATTATAATGTGTCTTGATGAAGGTCTAGTTAATATATTAGCATTCTCTAGGATGCATGGATCTAGGTGTTCATTTCTGTCTACAGATTTGGGAAGTTTTCTTTAAAGAAACTTTGTGTCCCTTTCTCTGCTGTTTATGGAATACCCCAAATATGTCTATTGGTTTGCCCGATGGTGTTCCATAATTCCTGTAGGCTTTCTTCACTCTTTTTCATTCTTTTTGTTCCTCTGACTGGGTAATTTCAAGTGACCTGTCTTCAAGTTCACTGATTCTTTCTTCTTCTTGAGAGTCTGCTATTGAAGCTCTCTATAAAATTTGCCAGTTTAGTCACTGTGTTCTCTAGCTCCAAAATTTGTTTGGTTCTTTTTAATAATTTCTGTTTCGTTGCTGAACTTTTAATTTCGTTCATATATTGTTTTCCTGGTTTCCTTTAGTTCTTTATCTGTACTCTTTTACAGCTCACCGAGTTTCTTTAATAAGATTATTTTGAATTCTTTGTTAAGCAGTCCATTAATTACCATTTCTTTAGGGTCATTTACCAATGCTTTATTTTATTCCTTTGGTGGTGGTATGTGTCCCTGATTGTTCATGATCCTTGCGGCCATGCACTGGTGTCTGCACTTTTGAAGAAGTGGGCATTTATTTCTACTTCACAGACTGGCTTCAGCAGAGAAAACCCTTTGCCGGTCAGCTCATGCAGAGATTCTTGCACGCTGTGTGGTGTGATCTGCAGGCAGTCTAGACTATCACCTGGGTCTGCTGCACTGAGCCTAGAACCTGCCATGGAGGCCAACCTGAAGCCTAGGTCCACAGATGCTTGAACCTGACCTAGAGTCTAAGTCCTCAGGTACCAGCCTGGAGTATGAGGCTATGGGGTCTGCTTGTCATTGGGTTTTACTGAGGTGGGGCCAGTGTTGGGATCCAAGACAAATACAGTGCTCATTTCACTCTACTTTCCCCCACACAAAAGGTATCTGAGCTGTGCTGTCTGGGATTAGTAAAAGGGTGATATGGGTAATGTGAAACTGTCCTTTCTACGCTGTTTGATGTATCTTTTCTTATTTATGTGCTATACCCAAGTGCTATAATCTCCTACTTCATTTCCTTAGCTCTTGTGAAGATATTTTTGTGCACTAATAGTTGTCAAATTGATGTTTCTGTGAGGCACTGAGCACTGGACCATCCTATTCTGCCACCTTGCTGATGTCCTAAATAAACCTCAAAGAATACAATGAAGTTCAAGTTTTCTCAAACTTCTATTCCCATTACTTACCTTGTTGTCACACAGGGCTGTCAGACTTCTGAGGTCCTGATGGAGGCAGGTTTCTGATTCAGATGAAGGCATCCGAAAACTCCACATGCAGACTATCGCCTGCCTCTATTTCCTCTCTTTAGATGGGTGAAGGGTGCCCTACTGTCAAGTCATCCTTGAGTTGCATCTGCCTGAAGTTCACAGCTGGCCCCTTCACATGTGCCCAGAACTCTTCGGGGTATACCAGCCTGGGCAGAGGCTGCAGGGAAAAGGGCCCCAGCATTTTTTTTAATCCTTTGCAATTTCTACATAAAATTCTAAAAGGGAGAAGGAAAGGAAACTTTATTGAACGTATATTCAAGCTAAAAACCTGACATGTATGAACTTATTTAATCTTTATCAAACCATATTAGGTTAACATTATTGTCCCCATTTTTTACATGAAGAAACTGAGATTCAGAAAGGTTGGGTAATTTTCTTAGACTACTAATGAGTGGAACAAACATTTATAAACACACAGTTGCAAAAGCAAATATACAAGTGTACCTACAAGCTCAGCAAGGTCCCACTTTCCATCCTGAAGCAATATGCCAGGTAATTTGTAAAAGCATTTCCACGATTGATGCAATAATATTCCGATGATGGGCTCATCTAACTCTCTAGCAGTATTAAGTGACAAAGTCCTTAATTAGGGGAACTTTGAACTTGGAGTACTCTTCCATGGGGGTAGGCTACAGGTTTTGCTACATTCCTATACTTTGATCTCGCAAGGCCAGGTGTGTCTGTACAGTCTTTCTACCCAACTACACATTTTATATTTCTCCAATGAAAAAGTATTCCTAGCAATCCTCGTGCTATTTAAGTAGCCCTTCAGCATGGATCTAGTAACAATATTTGAAGCATTTGCTATAGCTATTTCTGGAATGTAGATTCGTGATTTGGGTCTTTAAATACTAACTTAAATCTCCAGTGCACGGAAGCCTGATTAGGTTATTTCCACTATTTACTCTTCATAGGAGGTAGAATAAATGTATACCCATATATACCTCATATGATTTATGCTAAAGTTTTATACTTTAAAATAAGCTGCAGACAATATAAGAGTCAGGAATTATCAAGCCTTGTATTTATGTTATATATTTAAATTATCTCTTCCTATCAAAAAGATATGTATCGGTTCTGGAGCTAGGTGGCCACACATACGGTCTTGACTTAGACCCACAAGATGGTAAGTCCTCCTTTTTGTGCAAGCAAGGCTTCCCAACGTTCTGAGCCAGGCCAGGTGCTGCTTGGGTTGGGTCTCCTGCATTGGCCCTTCCCCTATGTCTTCCTCCATCTCACATGTAGGTTAATACAAGTTTTATACACCTCACTGTTAAATGAGTTTTTGAGATGAAAGTATGGCAAGTGGCATGACTCCTGGGCAGAGCGGGGAGGGGTGGAGATTGGACAAAGCTGAAGCCAGGCAAGGCATGGCAAGGGTAGGAAACAGTATAAGGATTATCCAGAGCCAAATGATCTCACACCAGTAGGCAGTCCAGGCCAGGTACCTGGACACTTAAAATAAGCAGAGTAAGAGGTAAGGGCAGATGATGGGTCATGGAAATACAGGGCTTTTACCTGCCACTTGCCACAGTTCCCAGAGGTCATCAGTCAGAAAAGACCCTGAGAGTGGTCCAGATGAGGTATTGCATGGAGGGAGACTATCATAAGGGACTTTTGGGTCAGAGAGAGCTGGGTTTCAGGCCACCATTATCATTTACCAACTGAGTAACCCGGGAAGCTTACTTCGTATGTCAGAGCCTCAGTTTCCTCATGAGAATAGTAATACTATACCAACTTTGCAAAGGTATTATACAGATAAATAAAATAGGCGTGTAAATTGTTATCAGGTAGTAAGCACTCAATAGACATTAGTTGTTCTTATTACTGTATTTGTTCTCTTCTCCCTAATTGTTTTATGTTTCATCCTTTCCTTTCCACTCTCTAGAAGTTAAAAAGAAGCCTCAACTGTTTTGTCAATTGAAGTCTATTTTATCCATGCCCCAAAGAGCACTCAATTCCAGCTTTGGATGGGAGATTTGTGACTTAAAGACTTTCTGATGTGTGCTTGAGGTTTAACTGAGAATAGATTAGTTAAATTTTAAAACAAAAATTTTAATTTTTTTTACTCTTATCTATGTATACTGTTGTTAATCAATTCAAAGAATTAGTTGACAAATTTACCAAATATGATGGCAAGCAAAAATTATCATGCCATTCATAAAAAACCTTAAAATACGAAACAGTATACCAACCTTGATGCATTTTTCAACATAAAATTCTACTGCTTTTCATCAAATAAGTCGTGAATGATTAAGTTGTTCGAGTTACCCAGTTAGCACAGCAAGTGGCCATTAGAAATTAGCAAGTAAGTAACATAATGAGGCTGACTTTTTCAATTATAAGCATCTAAATGTAAAGGTTCCATTCTATCAAACTACTATGCACTTTCATTTTATGAGTAATGCATCCCTAGTAATTGATCCAAATCTGGATCTGGTACATAAACTTCCCCACAAAAGGAGAGTTATTGATTTAAAGATAGAAATACTTGAAGCAAAGATATGGAAAGTGACCACGAGATAATAGAGCACTCAACTCTGCTGACTTCAGGCAGCTGTCTAGCAAATTTACAAGCAGAATTACAACAGAACAGAATAGAAGTCAAAGAAAAAAGACTATTGGGAAAATTTATTACTAATAACACCACTAAATTAGTGTGATAGGCATCCTGAGAATAATTCATGGACAATACTAATGGCCGAAGACGCAATGTCTGAAGGGCTTGGAAATCTTGGCCTCGTGAAGAATGCAGGTAGGTTATCCACAACATGAATAGCATTAAAACATATAAAATGCAACAAGAAATGGCAACAAATTAATAGGCTGGTCATCCCCAGATCACTGAACTGGACAGGCAACTGGAACAGGGTTTACAACAGAAGCAGAATGATCTGTTTCAATCACTTCGCTGAAATGAACTAAAACAGTAACAGGCAGAAAGGGGTTCTACAGTCATTCCTTCACTCAATCACCCATTTAATAAATTTGCATTTTTAGAGCATGTACAATACTCAGAGCATGACAAAGACTGTCTAATGTTCACTTGATCTTTTTTGTAACTAGTTATGTTACTCATATCCCCTTTACAAACCAAATTCCATTTTGGTGAATTACTTCTTCAGTCCGAAGTCTTAGTGGTACAGTAAATCTCACTTCTGTGAATCTTTCCCTAGAAAGAAAAGTCCTACATGTAAAGACAAATGAATAACAAAAATGGATTGCAGCCAAAACAAGGCAAAAGCTAAAAACAAAAAAAATAGTCATCAATGGGAGAATGACTGAATAGATTATGGCTCATCCATGACATGAAATAGTATGCAGCCCTTTTTTAAAATGAGTTCAATCCATACCAGTTAACTTGAATGAGTTTCTACAATGCATTTTTAACTTACAAAAGCAATATGCAGAGATGCACGTATAATGAATTCTACTTCTGTAAAACAATGAGTTAAAGAAATTCCCTAAAATATGTGTTTATTATATATATATATGATTATATACAATGAGGAAGGTATGGATGGGTATACTGCTGGTGGTTAACAATGACAAGGAAGAAGGAAGACATAAAAACAGAGATTTAAGATGTCATGTCAAAAAAGTCAGTATATACCATATATCATTTAAGTAAAATTTACAGTATGTAGTATGCAGACATAAAATGTTAATGGTAGTTATCTAAGGTGGCAGAATTTAGGTGGGTTTCATTTTCTTCCTAATATTCTTAAATTTTTTAAATTTTAAATTTTTTACAATGTTTAATGTTTTAACATTACAAAGTTTTTAATATCACAGTATTTTAAAAGTTTTTACAGTAAGTCATCAGGCCACAAGTGATACTTGCCTTATTGACACTAAAGTCATAAGAAAAAATTCCTAAATACGGGGGCATTTTCCATATTTGCCTCCTATGGGAAGATGTGGGCAGATGATACTTAATGCTGATGCTAATTTTGATACTGGACATTTGACTGCAATATTATACTCCCTTCTGCAAACCCTATTCAAGCTTCACCATATCCTTTGTTTGTACTTAATTTCACTATGGAAGCCAACATATTCATTAGATTTTATTAACATGTGAATGTTATTGACAAACACCAGAAGGCAGAAAAGTTCCATTTCTCTTGTTCCAACAGAAAGAGTTAAACATACTAGTAACGAAAGCTTTTTGTAAATATTAAAAAGGAATTTTAGCTTTTCATAAACATTATATAGGGCAAAGGCAAAAGTTTTAAAGTTCACTCAGACCCTTTATACCCAGTAGGCTGAATAAATTCCCAATGGGCAAAGCTCTTGAAGGTGGGTTTCAAGGGATTTGTAAGAATCAATGAATTCCCAGCAGTGGCACTAGAAATAGAGAGGAATTTATCAGTGAGATGCAACTGAACTTCCTCCACCCATGGCCAAGTGCAAACAGTACAAAAGTCATAGGCCAAATGACCTCCAAGGTGATCCAACCCCTAGTAATTAACAAATTAAATTACATATGCTGCTTTATAGCTTTCCTATCACTTTTACATACATTTTCCCCCGACTTTAACACATTTGTTGAGTATTTAACTGTGTTCCAACCATTTTATCTTCACAAGAACCCTGTTTTACAGATGAGGAAACCGAGGCAGACAGTTTTAGAAACTTACCTAAGCGAAACAACTGATATGATAAATCAGAATTCGTTGTCTATGTCACCTTTGCAGAATATCCAGAATGCAAGTTCTATGAGGGCAGGGACATTTTTGTTATGTTCACCCCTATACCTCTAGTACCTAGAACACTTGCCAGCACAGGAAAGGTATTCAGTAAACATCTGTTGGAGAGACGAATGACTACATCCACTAGAGAGTTCTCTTTTAAATTCTATTCATAAATTGAACAAAGGTTATCAATATGGGATGTCCAGAGCCTGCAGAAAAAAATGCAGCACAGATTAAACTAATTATCTTTATTTCAAATGCTTTAAGTGAAAATATTTTTCACAGAGTAGAAGACAGCATTGTAAAAAATTATGTAATTACACATTCATTTTAATGAGACCTTTCATCTGTTCTTCTTGTGCACATATCTTTATAATAATTTTCATAAGGGAAAACTGCAGGGAGTCCCATGGCAACAGGGCCTGTTCTTTGTCAAGAAGAGACACACAGCTTCCATCATCTTGTGATTTGATTTACTCATGAAGGAGGGAAGAAGAACTACAGGAAAAGATTTAAAAAAAAAAAAAAAGGAGGAAGAGGAGAGAAATCATTATCTCAGTGAATCATCAATATTTTCTAGGTGGATGCATCCATAGAGTTAATAAATTGGTAGGCAGGTCTGATGTATCTCCTATTCTCCTACTGCCTACCTATTATCTCTGCAAACACACCTAGACACCTCCCTCATTCCTGGCAACTCCAAATGCCACCCACAAAGTGCACCACTATTTGCTTCATGCAACACATAACTGAGCACCAACAGTGTACTTTGGCTTCTGTCTCTGAGCTCCCCGAGTCCCTTCCTGTCTCTGTTCACTGCTTCCCTGCCCTCTAAATGCCATCCTCCTCCAAGGTTCCATCACAGTTCTCTGCATCTGGGCATCCTAGCACCTGCCTAGGGGCCTTCTGCCTCCTTGCAGTGTCAGTACTCTCCTTTGCAAATCTTGATCTCCAGCCCCAGTTCTCTTAAGGGCCGTAAGACCTTCCAAAAGGCAAAGTAGATCAGAGAGCAAATGCCTCAGAAAGGAAGATAAAGGGAAGAACTGAGTTAAGCCCACTGGCTTTGGTATTTAGGAGGTCTTTGGTGATGTGCAGGAGAGCATTTTTGTGATGTGTTGAGACAAGCCATATTAGAAGCTATGTATTGTCTGTCCAGCCAAAAAGAAACAACTTGCTGAGATTTTAATCTTTCCCCATTTTGACATTACCCTTGTTATACAAATTTTTTTTTATTCCCACTCCTCATCAACACAGAATCTCAGTCAATCTCATACTCTCCTTCTTACCTTCCCCACTATTGTTAACTACATTTCATCCATTCTCAGAGGCCTAGCTCAAGCCTTACTCTCCCTGTTAGTGTCCCCTTGCAGCCTCTGAATTACTGGATCAGTGGGTCATGCTCCTTAATTATACCCTAGTCTATGTCCCTTTTGTTGCAAACTGAACCTAATTCCATTTGATCACTCACAATTCCTAAAAAGATCATTTCTATAGGTAATCGTAATCTCTAAAAATTTGATTTGGGTGAGAGTTAGTGTCTCCCCCACGACCTTCTACTGGGCTAAAATAAAAGCAAGTCTCAGACCAAATTCCATCACATAAATATACTTACTAAACAAGTATTTATTAGCAAGCAGGCACACAGATGTTCACACAATCTGCTTGCAAACTCCATGAAGCCCAGTTCTCCACGCTTTTAGTGATCTAATTACTACCATACATAAAAGTAAGGGGCCGGGCGCGGTGGCTCATGCCTGTAATCCTAGCACTCTGGGAGGCCGAGGCGGGCGGATCGTCCCGAGCTCAGGAGTTCGAGACCAGCCTGAGCAACGGCGAGACCCCGTCTCTACCAAAAATAGAAAGAAATTAATTGGACAGCTAAAAAAATATATACAGAAAAAGTTAGCCGGGCATGGTGGCGCATGCTTGTAGTCCCAGCTACTCGGGAGGCTGAGACAGTAGGATTGCTCTAGCCCAGGAGTTTGAGGTTGCTGTGAGCTAGGCCGACGCCATGGCACTCGCCCCAGGCAAGAGAGTGAGACTCTGTCTCAAAAAAAAACAAAAAAACAAAAAAAGTAAATCAAGAAAAAATGACAATATTCCAGAGGCTGAATGATGTTTCCTTATAGTCGGCATCAGGAAACCAAAACCACCGGACCCAATTGCTGGACCCAGGACAGTTAAGGATTAAATCTTGGATGCCATTCCTCCCGGCCTTGCTAGACTCTTACACGCGATTCATGCAAGGGTAGGAGAGTGCAGAGTTTCTCTAGGTATTAACCAATGCACATAATTTGAACACCTTCAGTTTCAGCCATGAGAACCCATTTCTGATATTTAGCATGTTATTAAGCAAAGCATCTGATGTAAATTGATATTATTTGGTTAACAAACACTTCTATGGCACTTACTATATGACAGATAATGCTCTAAACACTGTGTACATGTGAACTCATTTAAACCTCACAGCGGTCTATAAGGTAGGCATTAACAGTAACCCCATTTTACAGATTCAGAAACTGACATGCAGGTAAGTTCCTGAGATGTTGTAACTAGTAAAGAGCAGAGCCAGGATGCACACTGAGGCAATCTGGTTCCAGGGTTGATGGTCTGCACAAGTCCCCTGATCACAGAAGCATTTGTAGAAGTTGCCTCTGAAATCCTGGCTTCCTGATTAGAATGCTCATTAACTCAGTTGGAATACTAGACCTTACTTGGGCTGTAGCTTAACCTGACTAATACTGACAGCCATAATGTCCCACTCTCTAATTATACTATAAGGCTACGAAACTAGTCTTTAAAGACTGAAAGAGTTGACTGCTCTTTCAAATGCACCGACACCAATGCAAGGCTTCAAGGATCATGAAAAATCAGGTTAACATGATACCACCAAGAAAAACTAATAGGTCTCTAGTATCCATCTCTAAAGAAATACAGGTCTATTAACTGCTTGACAAAGTATTTCAATAATGTGTTTGATAATTTGATTATCAAATTATTTTGATAATTCAAAATAATCATCTTAAAGAAGTTAAATGAAGTACAAGCCCATGAGCACATGAGCATTGTTAAACACCTGAAATCTGGGGATGGGTAGATGCATGAATAGAGGATTATGCCAGAAATTGTCTTGAAAAGAAAGAGAAGAGGAGGAAATATAATAAAACCAAAACACATTTCAAAAAAGTCCCAGAAGAACCTAAGAGTGAAATTCTAGCTGCTGAGAGTGGGCAGCAGAGAGTTGCTTCCAGGTCTCTGACAGTAAGATAGCTCCTTAGTGCTTTGGAGTCAGAATGGTATCCTAAATCAGAAACTCAGCAGTGGAAGATGCTTTGGGACCTAAAGGAGCTAAGGAGATCCCACTACAAGTCAAAAATAGACAGGGAAGTAGAGGCATATCCGGGTTCTCTATGACCATAAGATTAAGTCTGTGCTCTTTAGCAAGACAGACAATGTCCTCAATACTAGGACTCCACTCACTATTTGGGCATCAGCTCCTACCTATTCGCAGTCTGGGAATAAAGAATTTGCACTCTTAGTTCCTCACACACATGGTGTTGTATCACCTCTCTGCAAACATGCCATGGATCTCTCGATTTATGATGGCCTATCCACCTCTGTTTAGCTGTCTAACCTCCCCTTCAAAATTTTAGCTCAGGTATTATTTCCTCTCAGAAGTCTTGAAGTCTTCCTGATCCCCCCATTTTTGTTTCCTCTGGCTAAGTGCCCCTCTTCTACACTCCCACTGCTCCTTGTGCTCAGCACCAGTGTTGCCCGCTGTCCTGTGGCCCAGGCCAGGAAGTCCCTGCCCTGGGTTCTGAGTCTTCCAGGATCCTGATCCTCTACTCTATGGAGGAATTCTCAGGGCCAGGTAGAATGCCTACCCGGAGCCCTGCACATCCCCTTCAGGTTATGCTCCAGGTACCCTGGCCCAGAAATCTGTCCAAATGGCCCAGAACCCAACTCCAGGGCCTGCAGGTATGCACCCCTAGGCTGAGAGGTGGCTAAAGCCATCAATTTGTGTCCATGTGGATACATTCTGAACATTCAGGCTGGGCACCCAGCCACATGCTCGTGAGGCCCCTCACAGAGAGGGAACAGCCACCAGGAATGGAAAGAGAGGGGTTTGGGCTACAGATCCGCAACTGGCTTTCCCTTTACTGCTATGCTTCTGTGTAGAACTCTAAGGAGTTGCATAATTCCAAATTCAAATGTGGCCAAAGCAGCATATTTATCAAGGTAGGAGGATAGAACATATCTTGTTTAGCAATGGTCTGGTAACCTAATTTATAAATGTCAAATCTCTATACATACAGCATATGGGCTTCCTTCCTGCCCCAGGCCCTGCAAATGTTACAGGTGGGCCTGTCCTGCTAACACCTGTCAGAGCACTGACCAACACTGACTGCATTGTTCCTGCTTACAACATCCCCCTACTAGGACATAAGCATCTAAAGGACAAGGATGCTGTTTCTGTCACCAGGGGCTACCACCAGCTACTACTATACCATCAGTGCCTGATGAATAGTAGATGCCTAATATTGACTAACAAATATGTATTTAACTGAATAGAACAGAGAGGGTGAAGTCCAAGGGCCCCATCAGAGCCACAGAGTCATTTTTAGGAGTGAGGAAGAAAACGAGAAGGGGTGGCCAGAACTGGGCTGGGTGCTCTCTGCTCAGAGTTCTCCCTGGAATACCTGACTTCCAGTAAAAAGAAGGTAATAAGTGTTAAGAAGAAATAAACCCTAAAGGCTGACAGAAGAGAGCGATGGTTTTTATTTTTATCCACAACTTAAAGTTTTGGTACTAAAAAAGTATAGTAAATAATAATAAAATCATCTTACAGCAACTGAATAAAATATACAAGTTAAACTTCTTTGCCTACGAAATTAACAAATGAAATGCAAAGATAAGATTCTGGTAACCAACTTTCTTTACAGGCAGGCACCACGAAGCTGGAGACATCTCCGTCTCCCTCTCCTAAACTCTTCTCTCCAGCACTTTTTGGCCAACATAATACTCCACCCCACACCAACCTGTCATAGTTAACATCAAAGACCCACAAAGCAGGGAAAGATGGCGGGAGACGAATAACATCCCATTCTAGATTAAAAAGGATATCAAACTTCTCCCCTTTCCCCTTCCTCTCTCTCCAACTATAAACATTAAATTCAAATTAGTATTTTTCACAAATATTTATGAAGCAACTACAATGTTGAAGGCTCTAGTCTATATTCTTGAAATACAACATCTTAAAAACTGACACAATCCCTGCTGTCACGGAGCTTACATTCTAATGGGCAATTCTAGGCCTTGGCTACACATTAAAGGCAGAGCTAACAAGAAAAGTATGAGAAAGTTGGGAGATTTGGTGGGTGAAGGTCATAATGTTTCCCTCTGGAACTCCCCTATTTTCTCAAAGAAGTAGGAGGCAAGTTCATTATTAGCTAAGAGCAAGACGGTGTCACATCTAACTAGGTTTGGAGTGAGGGACAGCACCTCAGCTTAGGCAAGGACTTTGATTCTGAGTTTTAGTTTGAGAAGCCATTGGAGGACAAAGAGGAAATGAAGCAGGGAGTTTTGTACTTCCTTTACGGTTAAAGAATAGAAAGGGAAAAGGGATCCTCAGCCTAATTCTAAACTGTCCTTCCAGCTAGGGTCACCAGATTTAGCAAACAAAAATATTTTATCAGCCGCCCGCGGTGGCTCACGCCTCCCAGAGTGTAATCCTAGCACTCTGGGAGGCCGAGGCAGGCGGATTGTTTGAGCTCAGGAGTTCAAGACCAACCTGAGCAAGAGCAAGACCCCGTCTCTACTAAAATTAGAAAGAAATTAATCGGACAACTGAAAATATATAGAAAAAATTAGCCGGGCATGGTGGCACATGCCTGTAGTCCCAGCTACTCGGGAGGCTGAGGCAGGAGGATCGCTTAAGCCCAGGAGTTTGAGGTTGCTGTGAGCTAGGCTGATGCCATGGCACTCTAGCCCGGGCAACAGAGTGAGACTCTGTCTCAAAAAAAAAAAAAAAAAAAAATTTTATCCAGCAACCCCACAGTTCAGCTCATCAGGAAATAAAGGAAATATGAGTTCAGACCCAGACTCTAGCTAAGAGTAAAGAATGTGAGCTGGCCAGGGCACCTCACGTGCTGCACTTCTTGTTCAGCGACCTTAACAACCTGAGCATGGTCAGTGGATACAGAATAGCGAAGAATGCTGCCAATATTCACCCACCACCACCGCTTCAACATCAGCAAGGCGGAGAAGACCAGGATGTCCTTACCCACAGCCACAACTCTCTGGCAGCATCAGATGCACTCAGTAGGAAGAAAGAGAAAACCAAACTGCACCCACTGTAGTATTTATTGTGATCAGAGCTTCAGAATCTATGTTGCAGCCCTCTCATGCTTTCCTGAATCAGAGCATCTTTTGACTTTATTACACTGGTGAATACGCCAAAATAGTGTGACACAGTACTGGAACACAGAGTTTGGGGTGAGACACTCCTAGATTCATACACTCAGCAAATATGACAGGCACATGCTTCACATTAATGTGTATTCTCTCTTAATCCTCTCTGCATTAAATATTACCTTTCCCATTTCACAGATAGGGAAATTGAGGCTTCGTGAGTCTAAGAAACTTGCCTCAGGTCTCAGCTAGTACACAGCAGAGCCAGGAACAAAACTCAAGTCTATCTGACTCCAAGCCCTTGTCCTAACCACTGTATCTTACTGCTTTTGCATTTGAACCCTAGGGCTACAGCATATCAATTGTGCAACATTGGGTTAAATGAGTAATGAGAAGGAAGTATGGTGAGAAAGATAGCTAGGTATTCAACCAGGAAACGTTGTGATGAAGAAATAGTAGCCAGAGATCAATATTTGAGTAGTTTCTGTTTTATTGACCAAAGATGACTAATACCATTAAACCCAAGAGAATTGAAAACATGTATCAACATAAAAATTTGTACCTGAATATCCATAGCAGCATTATTTACAATAATCAAAAAGTAGAAACAATTCAAACATCCATCAACTGATGAATAAACAAAATGTGGTATATCCATATAATGGAATATTATTCGGCCATAAAAAAGGAATGAAGTTCTGATACATGTACTACAACATGGATGAACTTTGAAAACGTGCTAAGTGAAACAAGCCAGAAAGAGAGGGCCACTATTATATGATTCCATTTTATGAAATGTTCAGAATAGGTAAATCTATAAAGACAGAGTAGATTAGTGGTTGTCAGGGGCTGGAGAGAGGAAGGAATTGAGGGTAACTGGTAATGGATATAAGATTTCTTCATGAAGTGATGGAAGTGTTGTGGAATTAGATGATGATAGATGAACAACTCCATAAATACTAAAAACCCCAAATTATACTCGAAAAAAAGTAATTTTTTTTGTTTTTTTTTTTAAAGGCAGAGTCTTGCTCTGTCACCCAGGCTAGAGTGCCATGGCATCAGCCTAGCTCACAGCAACCTCAAACTCCTGGGCTCAAGCGATCCTCCTGCCTCAGCCTCCCGAGTAGCTGGGACTACAGGCACATGCCACCATGCCCACCTAATTTTTTTGTATTTTTAGTAGAGACAGGGTCTTGCTCTTGCTCAGGGATCAGGCTGGCCTTCAACTACTGAGCTCAAGCGATCCTCCCGCCTCAGCCTCCCAGAGTGCTAGGATTATAGGCATGAGCCACCGCACCCGGCTTGAACTTGCCTTTTTTAAGGATGGTATGCATTTAAAAATATTTAAACATAGAAAAGATTTGGGGAGGATATAAAAGATTCAGAACATGAATCTCCTACCTAAATTCCAACATATTTCTAAGTTTATTAATAAATACAACTAGGGAGTCATATGTAGATATTAAGATTTCTGTTCTCTTCTTAAAGGAGACTCAACACTGAATAATAATCAAAGATTTCAGGGTCATACTGACATGAATCCAATGTTTGAAAGAACACAAAACTCAACCTTGAGTCACTGAAGAAAAAATAGTAATGTTGCCTACAGTGCTAAAGAGCCCCATGGCACCTGAGCTGCTTCCACCAGAAGGCAGGGATAAAGTGGAAAACTCATCCACCACTCCAAGGAATAGATGAGTGGCTCATGCTACCCAGAAGAAGTAAAAAGCACTGGGCACTTTAATATTTATGCTTTCCGAAATTTCAGTCCAATTTTCAGGCAGAACTATTGACCTGCTGTTGCTCCATGAATTAATATTAAACGTGTTTGCAGACAGGATTTGTCTTAGGAGTTTTGCAGAGCTTTGCCCTGAAGGAATATGTGAACGTGTTGGTTTGTATTTCAAATGCTGTTGCACTCGGAAGGGCATCTCTGAAAGACAGTAGCGGCTGTATCCCACAAGGCACCACGTTTCTCAGACCTAAAGGTTTGGATTTGCTTTGTAAAGCAAAGTGAATTCTGTTAAAACCTACAGGATGAGAGCTGAAAATGGAGTGCCCCCTGAACAGACAGTTGCCCGAATGGCTAGAAGCAAAGCTCTTGTTTTAACACTCTAGACTACCTGTCTTCATTCACAATAACCTAATAAATATGGAGCCAACATATCTCTGTCTGACCCCTCTGTTAAGTGATAAACTTACCTTAAAACTTAAAAGTTAATCTTTGAAAGATTTTATAACCATTTGCTCACGTAGATAGAATTAGTTAAAGAATCTGTAAAAGCCTTTCGAAAATCTGTTAACCTGAGAGGAACTACCTGCTGTTATGTAAATCTGTTACCCCTGGCAATTATTCACTATTCCCTATAAGTTACCATGTAAGACCTCATTCGGGGCTTTTTGAGCCCCATGGAGAAGGTCTAGGCCCCCTGAGATCCCACTTTGCCTATAATCTTCATAAACTTATAAAACTATATCTTTGTCTCTGTGTATTCTTTTATTTCTTTTATTTTCCATTTTTCTCTATTATTTTCTTATCCCTTGCAACTCTACCAAAGGACCCGGTTTTTTGCTGGGAACTTAGCTACCTCCCTGCAACCCACTGAACAACTCTCAATTTGAGCTGAAATATCTCATCTTTGGAAAATTGCCCATTATCCTCAGTTCTGCCCGAGCAATGAAGGAGACTGCAGAAACAGTACCCCATATCTGATCAAGTACATCAAGGGCCAGTCTGTCTCTAAAGGCAAAAGAAATATATATCTTTTTAAGGTTCTTTTCACTGTTGGTGCTTTGAAAATCCCATTTTACTCTGAAATAATAAAATCTATAAGTTTTTGCTAAAAACATAGGGCCTTTATTTCTCTCTCTGATAGAGAGGATTCTGCAAATGGCTTATCCAACTGCCCACCTCTACCATATTTGCACATACAATGTAATTAATGCCTTAAAGATAAGTGCAAGCATACTGCATGTGCTTTTCTGCTTTATGGATACATATTTTTTTAATTACAAAATAACAGAAAGCCCAGTGTAATTGGGACCACTGTTCTGAGAGAAACCTACTGAGTGTTGCAGTCCCATGTATGCTATTAACAAGCTCTTAAGCAAGTTACTTACCCTCTCTAGTCTTAGTTTCTTTCACCATAAAATAATGGACATTAAGTAGATGCTCTCTAGGTCCTTTTGACATTGACTGCATATGATTTTAATTCTGTATTTTGTCCCTGGATGCACACACTGGTTGAGGCCATATGGCCTGTGCCCTGAAAGAGAGATGTGCTTTTGGGCTAGTTCTTGTGCTTTTGCCTTGCTGTGCACTTTTAGAGAGTGTAGTAACGATGGCAGTCACAAGAGGTAGCAGACCAAAATGTGAAAGCTTTACATGCTCTTCATTTGAAGGGCTTTCTCTTTCATCAATTACTTAGCAGCCTTGTGTGTGCTTCAAAATGAGGGCCTTAGAGTTGGCCTTCACAAAGAGGGAGGGAGGATGGATACATGGTGGGCTTCCATCTAGGGAGGAAGGTGAAATTTCAACAGAGCTACTTGAATTGTTATGAATCTGAAGCCTCAACAATCCAGATCTGACATCCCAGTTACTCTTGAATCACCCCCAAGTTTCTCTTTTCATCTGAATTTTCAAGCAGGTTCCAATTCTATGGTTCCAACTGACCATCGGATGGATCCACTTAGAGATCCTTCTGAGGCCTCAAATTCGACATTTCAAAACTGAACTTATTTTCTTTCTCCACATCAGATTAGTTTTCCTGTCCTTGACTACAACATCTCAACCTATCTCAGGTCTTTCCTCCCTTCTCCAGCCCTTCAGTGCTCTGCTGTTTCTATTTGCACCATTCATCACCCGGCTTATTGCAGTCGTTTTCTAACTAGCTTCACCCCCAAAGTTCTTTTGCTCTTTTATCCTGCTGCCATAATCGTCTCCTCCCCAAAGCATAAATTTCATCATGCCACTCACCTTCAACAGTCCCTGACCAATCACCAAAATTCAAATTCCTCACCATGATCATCAATTTCCTTCACTGTCTGGCCTGAATCTACTTCCTCCAAACAGCCTGCAGGTTTTCACACTTGGAATTTCCCTCTCCTCCGTTTCTATAGGAACAAACTACCCATCCTGTTAGTTTCTTAGATTCTTTCTTCTTCCCACAGCTACAAACGAAATCTCCCACCTCTGAAAACTCATGGAACGTTTTCCACACTCACTGTATGTTGTGTGCCATTTAGTGCCTTGGGTTACAGTTATTGTTGTATATATTTTGTCCTCAAGGCAAGATGAAGGCTAATTTTTGTTTTGTTGTTTTCTCCCCCTCTGTCCCTCACCTTCCTTATGGGGAAATCACTGCCATAAAGGAATTCAATATCACAAAGTTATGAGAAATTGGAGCCTTCATTAAGATTCTTTAATACATCATCTGAATTCTAAATATGGGGTTATTTAATAGTATTGTACATTTATAAAATCATGAAATGTAGACCAAAACATCACTTGCTAAAATTGGGAAGGACCTGCCAATTTTTAAAATTGTTGATAGATGTCTAACCACTGAATTATATATTTTCTTTGATTGATGTTGAGGTGGCCTATTTCATAAACAAAACACTGTTCTGTATAGCCTACAGAACAACTGAATATCAAACATTCCCTTAAATAAACCAGAATATTCTTCAACATACATTTTCATCCAATGCTTCCAATATTATTAGATTTGTGTAGGAGTTTTGATTTGATGATTTATAGCCCTCTGAAGAAAAAAGAAAGGTAAATAACAGTCGATCAGTAAATTACTGCTTTGCCAGAAAAAAAAATCTGTATTTTCTATATTAATCACCTATTTTATAGACAAATGATCCAGAGAATGATTGCTTAAATATTTCATTATTAAAAATGTAAAAAGGGAAAATAAGCATTCAAAATATTCTTTTTTCTTTCCATATTTTCTCTTACCATGCTTTTTAAAGTATTTCTCATATATGCTAATGCCATGTAAAAATAAAATTAAACTACATTAATTTGGTTTATGAATACACTATAACAATGTTGAAACTCTTTACATGATTATATGTATTACCTCAAACCAATAAATTTTTCCTCATATTAATATGCTGAGATTCATTCAATAAATATATACTGAGAACCCCTTATATACCCTATTCTGCTCTAGGTGCTAGGATATGGCAGAGAACAGCTCAGAGAATATCACAACTCTTATGAAGCCCACAAGCTAGTTGAGGGAGACAGAACATAAGCAAGCAAATTAAAGAAAAGAATAACTTCAAAGAAGGACAAACACCATGGAGAAAATTAAGAAAGGTGATGGGAGGGAGAGTGATAGGCTAATAGCTATTATAGATAGGGCAGACAAAGATGCCCAAGGACCAGGAAGGAGTCCAGGGTAGCTGGTGCACACTGAGTGAGAGGGAGATTCAAAGGAAGTGGAGTGTGAGGGGTGAGGATTGATTAATTAAGTTAATTAATTAACTCTATTAATTTACCTTAATCTACTCCTTCTTGCTTTTTATAGCACTTCCTCCTTTTCCCAGAAAAGTGCAAAAGAGAGTCTTAATATAACTTACACACTAAGGATCAAAATAAAGTTAGTCTTTTATTACCAGCACCTACGATAGAACTCGTGTTAGGCTATATTGAAGTCAAATAAATGTACGTTGAATTAATGAATCAATGATAATATCTATATATATTTTTTAATTTTTAATTTTTATTATCATCAAATTCAATAATATATCAAGGATCTTGAAGCTTTCCAAATAACATGAGAAGTCAACCTACAAAAATGACGTTACATAATCTGGTCAATAACAGCAGAGATGGTGAGTTAATTAACCTAAGATCATTTGGTAAAATGACATATACATGATCTACAGCTTAAGTGAACAAACACTGTTTTCCTCCACAAACAGGGTTGTCAATAAGCAGTTGGAAGTAGAGAATTTAAACAAAATATTAGCAGTAGTCATTTCCGGGAGACAGAACTACAGTCCATTTTAATTGCCTTCTTTGTACACACTAGTATTTTCTAAGTTTCCACAGTGAGCATGCATTATATTTGTGAAAGGAGACATCTTTTCGAATAAAAGAAATGGAAACATGCCTTCATTGCGGGGCTTGCCTAACCATAAAGGAGTATGTGGAGCCCTATAGCACCAGAATCCATGATGAAAATAAAACTGGCAGAGCAGAATGTTGGGAATGAGCACTTACTTTGGGATGTCCTTGCTTGCTGTTCTAGACAAACATAAACAGCATTCTCTCACTCAATACTACACAGAAAAAAGTAGGATTGTTTAACAGGATTAATTAATAGTTTGTTGTTCAAATTAACAGAGCAAATGAAAATACATTTCCCTGCCTCCCTGATCATTGCTTAAATGAGTAGGAGAGGGAGTGAGAGATAAATAAAAATATTTATGAGGTTGATATATGAAAAGAAAACAGGGATTGCCAGCGGAGAGATTTGGTGCCCCTGGCCGTGATAGGAAAGAGTGAGAACCGGAATTGGCCAATTACATCTAGAGAGCACCTAATAAAGAAAAGATTGAGTGAATTAGGTCCAGAGAGAGAGAAGGACTGCCAAAGATAAGGGCAATTCCCTGAGGCCACCTAAATTTAGATCTTCTCTCTCCTCTATGTCTTTTAATCTCTATTTCACATTTTCAATCTAGTTGTCCTCCTCTACTGCTTTCTGAATAATTTCTTTACTGAGTCTAATTTTCTGTTAAACTTATCCATTGAGTTCTTAATTTTAATTACATTGTTATTTCTAGAATTTCCATTAGATTTTTTTTCAAATTTGCTTGCCATTTTTGCAGTCTCTTGCTTCTTGTTTTATAGTTGACCCTTGAATAACACAGGTTTCAACTGCATGGGGCCACTTATACTCAGATTTCCTCTCATCTCTGCCACCCCTGAAATAGCAAGACCAACTCCCCTCATCCTCCTCCTCATCATACTCCTCAATGTGAAGATGACAAAGATGAAGACCTTTTATAATGATCTACTTCCACTTAATAAATATTAAATATATTTTCTCTCTCTTATGATTTTCTTAACATTTTCTTTTCTCTAGGTTATTTTAAGAATACAGTATATAATACATACGGTATACAAAATATGTGTTAATCAACTTTATGTTACTGGTAAGGCTTCCAGTCAAGAGTAGGATATTAATAGTTAAGACTTCAAAGAGTCAAAAGTTATACTCAGATTCTCGACTGTGCAGGAGGAGTCTGTGCCCCTTACCCCTGTGTTGTTGAAGGATCAACTGTATTTTCAATTCCCTCTTATTTCTTTAAATATGTTAATCATACTTGTATTCTAGGATTAAACATATACTTCTTAAGTTTTTTGAGTCTCTTTTGCTAATTTTTTTTCTGGATCTCACTTATGGTGCCATATTTCCTTGTGTATCCTTGTGCATTTTTTTGTTTTGTTCTTTAAGGGGATAGTTATGTTCTCATGCTCTTGTAACTTTACCTATGGGAATTTTTTGAGGCCAGTACTCCACTAGAGAGGATTGGGGTTTGCTTCTGCTAGATACCTAGGGCTATACCAACCTAAGACCATTTTAATTTCCATCTTGAGGGTTTTCTACTACCCAGGTAGTATGAGTTTGGATTGTAAAATGCATGAAAAGACCAATGTATATTTATAAATTCTCAGGGAATATTGTTTTATCTCCATCCAGCAACTATATGTGAGACAGGCAATTCTTTCCCAACTTAATTTGGAGAGAGTTGCACATGCAAGTTTATTTCTAGTTCACCTTTGCACTTAGTGGGCTGCTTTTTAACATCCAGCTTGTTGTGTGAGGTCTCCTATGCTAAAGGAAAGAAAAGACCAATACAGCTATCCACAAAATGAGTGCTGAGTTTATTTTATCAGACAAGGAAACAATAACTAGTGAAAAGCCTCAGTGAATGGCTCTATAAAAGATAAAAATCTGAAGTTTTAATATTCTAGAAAATTCATTGTAGTTATGCCAATTTTGGGTAATGTTTGTGCCTTAGATTAGGCCATATGAGCTCACAAATTATAGCTAGCTGATTTTCTTTGTTCATTCGGGAATAAGTTTTCAATTTGGTTTATTGGTGTTACTAATATTCTTAACCATTTATTAGCTCTGGCTAGTGGGTTGCTCCAAGTGTTACCAACATCAACTGTTCAAAACTATTGTGGTTAAAAAAAAAAAAAAAAAAAATCAGGATTCAGTTAGAGTTCTCCTAGGCAGAAGTTTTGCAAGTGGAAAAAATTCCCTTTACACTGGACCATATTCCCACCTTGGACAAAGTTGAGCCCTTCAAGATAACTAAAACAAAAAGTTTAAGGTCATGTGGCTTCAATGCTTATTTCTCTGCACTCCTGCTTCACTTGGTCTTTCTCTCTACGAATTCATTTCTTGCTAACCAACTCATGTATATACTTGAAAAGATGATTGTAAAATATTTCACCCAATATTTTTAGTTGTTTTCAATGGGACATATAATCAGTGCATCCTGTCTCATGAAAGTGGAAGTCAAGGAAATATTCTGCAGGTTCTTTCTGTTTTGTAGGGGGATTCAAATGTGTACCTCACTGGGTAATTCCACTCTGGATTTACCAAATCAAATATCCTGCATATGCAGTGAGTGTCATTTGCCCAATGGCTAACCAGTAGGCTTGAGTCTGTCTTTTAATTCCTTTCTAAAAGACTCCTTTTTTAAACAAAATAGTTAAATTTAAATCCATTTTTAAATACAAGGGCTAATTATAAAATGCTTTAAGAGCAAGGACAGTGTCTTATTCATCTTTTATATTCCCAGTTTTGAACAAATAGATAAATTTTTTTAATGAACTATTTGCTTTGACAGTCCAGCTATGTATGTGTTAAGATATGAGAATCACTCTAGGAAAATGTAGAAATAAGAAAAAGCAGGATTTTTTGTTTGTTTTTGCCATTTATACTGTGGCATATGTTGAATTAACTGAAGGCTGCTTAAAATGGAAATGTCCTCATCTGTGCAGATACAATTAACAAATTCCATAGAAAAGGCTTCATATGAATCAGTGTACAGCAGTTTTCTGACTATTCACCTTTACTGCAGCAAAGAAAAGACCTGTAAGTGGTACTGTCAAGCAGATGCATATTGTTACTGGAAGTGAACAACCTTCTATACCTCAAATTGCTAAAAAATTGATGGGGTATTACATTAAAGCAAAGTCAAGGGAAAGACTGCCATTAGTAGAACAAAAAAGAATAAGAAATCACGTATGACTCAACATCAGAGCTGGAAAAAGCCATGCACAGCATTTCACTTTAAAGTGGCTCTTCAAAACACTAGCAAAGATAGGTAGAAATTACTATCCACAAGTTCACTGAAAACCTTCTTGCCTCAAGTTCTATGGTCTTACCTATTCATTGTTATTCAACAAATATTTATTTAGCACTTACCATTTGCCGCACACTGGGCAAGGTTCTGAGCACATCAGAAAGCTCACAGATAAGGCAGACAGACACATAAATATAATGTAAAATAAATGCATGCATTGTTCTTTTTCCCTATCACCTAAATAAACTATAAAATTGTGTTCGATTAAATACTGGTTAATTAACAACCAATGTCCATAAACATAGATTTTATTTCCCAAATGACAGCTAATGCTTAATCCAAGGTTGTCTAATATAAAATTCAGAGTGAAAATTGGGAACTTGAGGATTCCTGCCTTCACAGGGTATTGGTTAATTTGAACGATGTGCTACAATTTGCCTCTAGATACTTAGGACATAAAAAGAACATTACACATTCCATTGTGCTGCCAATCTGAGGCCTGAGAAGTAAAGGAAGAAGAAAAAAGTGAAACTAGGCATTGGAAGTAGCCTGTGAAATGAAAGCACAGAGTCCGATTTCCAGAAGCTAACGGTCCTCATCAAAGCAGAAAAAATAAGCATAAAGTCAAATCTCAATGAGGTTCGAAATTCTCTGCCTCAAAAAATGACATTATTGAAAAAGTAAACAGTAGAAGTAAATAAAATTGGGAAAGAAAGAGAATGAGGACAAATTTATACATTTAGACTAAAAGTAATTTTAATGTTTACCCTGAGTCTTTTGCAAAATGATTGTTAATCCTTGGAATTGCAAAATAAATGCATTCATTACAAGTAACAGAAGGATCAAGGAAACCAGATGCATGACTGTTGGAACGTGGTTTGACTGACTCCAGGGGAAGGAAGAAATGCCCAGGGTGCTCTTGCCTCCCCATCTTTTCAAGCCACTCTATCCCCCATAATTTAAACAAGTCTTGAAACTTATGACCTACACAAAGCCAATGAGTACATGTGAATCAATGCCTTAAGGGAGACAAAAGCATGGTAGTTGGAAGCCAAATGCTAGAACAAAATGTTCAGCCATAGAAATTGGGCAGGAAAATGGAGAGAAAGTGATACAGTGCAATGATATCACCAAGGACAGCCAAAGTAGAACAGAGTGGGCAGACAAACCAAAGGCCCTGTGAATAAAGGAACTTAGTGCTTTTGTTGTTTTTCGCCATTTTTATTACATTTTCCCAAAACCAGACAAAGTCTTTTTCTTTTTTTTCAACTTTATTGAGATATAATTCACATACCACACAATTTACCCATTTGAAATGTACAATCCAATAGTCTTTAGTATGTTCACAGAGCTGTGCAACCATCACTCCAATCAATATTTGAACATTTTTGTCATCCAATAAAGAAACTTCCTAACCATTAGTAGTCATTTCCCATTCCTATCCTCCTCCACCCCATCCCCCCACCTCCCAGCCGCAGGCAATCACTTGTCTAGTTTCCGTTTCTATGTATTTGCCTATTCTGGGCAATTTTTTAAGCTTTTGATTCTAAGAACACTTCTAATTAAAAACTTATAATGCACTTGCTAGCTTTTTAAACAAAAACTGGAATTTGCCTATGGAGCACACTGTCCCTCAGTTTGAAAAACTACAGCAGCAGGCTCCTTTGGTTATTCAAATAAAGATTAAGTTACCATGCATTATTCTAGTGGATAATTGATATGACAACTTCCAGATTGGATGCTGTTGGCAGGTGAATGTAGAAGGCAATACACCTAGGTACCTATTTGTATTAATATATGTTAATTTCAGAAGGTCTGAAAAACATAGAGTCATGGGAAAGAGAAAATAAAGAGGCTAAAGGAGGGGTTTTTAACTTCATTTGGTTTTATTTTTGAAAGATATTTTTCCTTGGAACAGAATTCTAGATTGACAATTGTTTTGAGTATTAAAAAGATATCATTTCACTGTCATTACATATATGTTAGACCAATTGAATTTTTCCAATGCTTAATTTTTTTTTTTTTAATTCTTTCTCTTTGTGTTTCCTTTTGGATAGTTTCTAGTGCTGGTGTTTTTAAGTTTACTAATCTTTTCACAGGCCTAGTGACACCATAGCATATTAAAACTGACTGAGGAACATCTAAAAGACGACTGTAGTCTCTTAAAAAAGCTATTTTAATACTCATGCCCCCAAGAACTTGGTAAGATTGGCTCTCTATCAGAGGCATCAAAGAGCAGTCTTATATGGTATCTGCTTTGAAATTCTGATAACACTGAACAAAATACACGTATCTCCATTTTTATGCATTATAAAGAACCTGGTATGGAATGAGATAACCTAATGAATCCCTGCTACAAACTGGGTACCAGCCAATCACAGACCTCACATGTGATGGTGAGAAAGCCTTCCCTGACTCCTTGATGGTGAACTTGTCCAGTAGAATGGGATGGAGCAGAACATTATTGGCAGTATTGGTGGTAGAATTATGACATAAGACCATATTTCCAGATACAGTCATATTGGGGGTTAGGGCTTCAACACATGAATTTGGAGGGGATACAATTCAGTCCATAGCAGGAGGCCAGGAAATATCTGGCTGTATTCCCAAGAAAAAGAGGAAACAGGTTTGGAAAGTGGTTACTCAGGCTCTACCACAGCCCACCCTTCTGTTCACCAAATATTCATTCCGCTCTTCTTTCCACACAAGGAACACACTTATCACCTCTTTGAGGGATAGAAGCCAAAGGCCCACCCACTTACTGCATCCAGCTCAAACTCCAGGATCTCTGGGTGATGTATGTTCCCCTCTATCAAGTATGAAAGTATCATCTCATGGTCCAGTGACTTATAATCTAAAAATACAAGTTCTCTGTCCCCCTCACCACACATACATGTGCATGTGCACACACACACACACACACACATACACACTCCCATCTAATATGCACATATGGTATAACAAGGAAAGAAAACCACAGTAAACATTTCATTTGAAAAAGGAAAAATAGTTGGAGAAATAGCTGTTGGTCCACAGCAATGATGAAAGTCTTCCAGACAGGAATTTTGAGGAAACTCTATCCTGGAAGTTGGGAAATTTCCTTAATCAGATCCTGATTCCGCTCTCTGGGGGAAGTTCCTTTGTCCATTTTTCTTTGCATCCCCTGGCTTCACCCTTTGGAATGTTCTTCTTTGTCATTTATCTTCAACAGCCACATCTGAAGTGGGTTGGGTGTTCAGAAGTATGTCTTCTTGGGGTTATAGGGCTTTCGTGACTGCTCCCTACTCATGTAAGTTTGGGAGCCCGAGGGCTGTTAAAAGGCTCATTCCATTTGCAATATAATTTCCTCCAACACTTATTAAGCTTCTGGACTACTTGTTTCCACTCATTTCCACTCATTGTTTTCACTCATTTCCATGTACCAAGAACCACACTCACTCAATGGTCTTTCGTAGATAGAAGTCTCAATGTATGTTGCATTTCCTTGCTTTCTCTCACCACCAAGCATTTCTCTTTTTCACGTAATATGGGCTAACATGAGGCTCACTGCTCCTAATCTCATCTTTGCTGCAGGGTTGAGTTCCAATAGACTTTTTTTTTTTTTTTTTTTTTTTTTTTTTTTTTTTGATGAGATGGGGTCTCACTCTTGCTCAGGCTGGTCTCGAACTCCTGACCTCAAGTGATCTTCCCACCTTGGCCTCCCAGAGTGCTAGGATCACAGGCATGAGCCACTGCGCCTGGCCCAAATAGACTTTTTCACTATTTGAGTTCCAGAAGTCGCTGGCCTCATCATCTTTGCTGGTCTCTTATAATTCTAGGAGTACATGAGACTTACCAAGGAGTACTGGAGCATGCTTTATATTATGAGATCAGTGTCCAGGTCTTTAATTTCTTTATGTATTTTTTCCTAAAACATATCTGCCTTACGACATACCTGAATTTCAGGCATAATTCTGGTTCTCCTCTTCCACCAACATCCTTTCCTTCATAATCTCTCTTTCATCCCAAAAAGGAAAAACATTCCTCTTACCCATCAGAATTTGAAGTGGTACATAGCCTTGGGGTGTTAAAAAATCTTTGCACACCAAACTAGGGGATAGTTAGAAATGTCAGTTCCTGGTAGAAAAAGTAAATGACTCTAATGACTGCATTACAAATCTTTTTTTTTGTATATTTAGATAACTTTCAATTCTTTGCTTTCAAAAAAATCAAAGGAGGACCTAATGTCAGTGGATAGATCATTAAAAATAAATTTTTGATATTGGAGCAATAATTCAGAAGTTCAAAGAAATGAGACACTGTTAAAACAACTTCTTCCATTCCCCTCTACTTATTCAAGTAAACGAGTTTCTCAGCACTTAAATCTATGAGTGAATAATACGAATAAAATTATTGATGAGCTCTGTCTCATTCTGGCAGTGAGTAATATTCAACACAGACACATAAACCAATGTCTCAGCTTGTATCCTAGGATGACTCCTCTTATGATCACAGGATAGTTGCTGATGTTCCAGGAATCACATACAGATAACAACATCAAAGCTTAAGTGAGACACTTCCTCAGAAAAAATCTTTTTCTCAGGGCTGGGAAACAATTTGCAGGGGTCCAACCCAGCAAACCTTTCCTATGTCTCCTTGGCCATATCTGGGTTGTACAACTTTTTCCTAAACCAATCATGATTCACTTCTAGAGTCAGGTGGAGCCCAGCAGTTCCTGATGCACTTCAGGTGACCAACTACCTGAACAAAATCAGGATTCTATTAGCAAATACACAGTGTTGTGCAGGCAACCAACAACGCCTGCCCCACTGAGATAATTAGGATAGGTTCCAACTGCTCTTTGCTCCTTTCACATCCTCTATGCACACATTGCAACCACAGCCAGCTTTGCTCCTTAAACACAGAATGGACCATATTATTCTCCTGCTCAAAATGAACTTTTAAAAGCTTCTCATCGCAAATTATTGTATGTGGAGTTGTGGAGGATAATAATTCTCAAAGATGAATGTGATTCTGTTCTTATTTGCAAGGAATGTAGGATGCATTAGAAAATGTAAGAGTAAAAGAGGATGGGAAGGTATTTTAGAATCAAGTAAGGGTGCTCTTGCATGCAGTGCTACGAATTCACTCATGTAGAATGAAGGCTAGCTCCCCTCCCTCCCACTATATGCAATATGTTATAAACTCTTTGTAAAAAGAACTGAATCACATTTATCTTTGAGACTTATTATCCTCTACAACTCCTAGCACAGTCCTTTACATGTAATTTAATATTCACTGAAATTTATTAGCATTTGCCATTGCCCAGCGCTGTTCTAAATGCTTTCCAAACAACAAATAATTTAATCCTCGCCACAAGGGAGGTCTTTTCTTTAATTTTAAGGCCATGAAACTGAGGTACAGAAAGTTTAAGTACCTCACCCAAGGTCACAGGTATAACTAAGCACAGGTGATCAAGTATACACTTCATCACACATTGCAGCCTCTAATTAGGATTCGGTAATTGATTATCTGATACAACTTAAGGAAAGCTCTCTGAATAAATTATTTCAGCTTGTTTCCCAGCAAACTAGTGATGTTGATTATCAGTTATATGCCAGGCACAGTGTTTGGTGCTTTCACATGTGTTGGGAAACACCAGTTTTCCCATTTTACCAATGTGGAAAGTTTAACCTAGAGATGTTAAGTAATTTAGCCTACATTACCCAGCTGGAAAGTATTAGAGCTATGCTTTTTTTTTTTTTCCCCCACTACATCAAGCTACAAGTAGGAACAACACAATTATTTATAAAATCAGACAAAACAAATTAAATGAGCTCTTTCTGATAAAGGAGTCGGGCCTACCGAAACTATGACATCTTGGAAAACCTGCCCTCCATTTGTATGTTTTAGAAATTCTAGTACCTGAATCTATTGTTCGACCTGGCTTACAGGAAGTTTCCTTTCTGCGATTTCTCAAGCTCTGTATTGTTCACAAGAGCTGCTGTGAGGTATGTTGCTATGAATTCTTGGGTCTGTAAAATATTCAGAACAATTACATACACAAAGTTGATTTTCTTTGCCAGTGAATTTGCTTAAAATGCTAGATGGTCTTTAACCAACCAACACTTGATACTTGATCTCTTCCCCTACTCTTCCCTCCTGCTTTCTCACATCATGTGCCTAGGATTGTGTTCAGTAGGTTACCACTCTTTGAAGATGTTTTAATCCCACTGAATAAATAATATTTCAACCATTAAACAATTAAATACTTCATCACAATTCTGTGATATGTTCTATTATAATTACACAAACACACATAAAATAAGGTCCTAAGAAACCTTAAGATATCAAAAAATGTATAAAAACCATTAAAGAAAAGAGGCCTAGAGCTAGACAACTTCAAACTCACTACACAAAATTGTTTACCCTGCAGGAATTTCAGTAACAAACATCGTTCTTACAGAAAATTGTTCTGTAAGTGCATGTTGTTATTACAAGTTAAAAATAACAAGTTGGTGGACTAAAATGGATGAAAGCAAAGGTAAAATCTTTCTCTTTAATCCACATATTCAGTAACTGTTTTTTCTGTCACCCTTGACCTTTTTTGTTTCTATCAAAGTTCAAAAGGGAAACAAGAGAACAAAAGAACATAAGGATAAACAAAGCACCAAAGTACAGAAATGCCAGGGGGCAAAGAGCAGCAACACTGCTTTTCCATTTGCAAAAGAATAGTTACCAACTGTGATTGGCATTATAACCAACTGGGATCCACTTAATGCAAATCTTTTTTCTTAATTAATTAAGTTCTATCTAAATCACATATTGAAAGCTGTCAGGGAAATGCATGTATAATCAAAAGCTGTTTTATGTGAGCCCCACATATAAGTGCCTATGAGTCCTTAACAGTGATCGGAAAGAGTTGGAAGAGTCAGCAAAGGCTTCATGAGGATGTGGCATTTTGAGGTGAACAATGAAATGAACAGTATCTCAGTGGGAAACAATACTTACGAGAGAGTTTAAAGAGGAGAAATGAACCTGAAGGGTGTGTTAGCAAACTGATTAAGCCAGTATGCTCATTTATAATTATCAGAAGTTTATGGTAGATATCAATGGCGACCAATGGGTAATGGCTCTCGGGTGTAAGCAACAGCTCTAGGGCACCTCCCTACAATCTCACTACTCGTTTCCAATAAAAATAACTCTCCGACTGAATTTGTCTACCCCTACAAACATAGCAAGCAGGCAAATAAATAAATAGAAATCTGTTTTATGAGGCCAAGTCCCAGCTCTGTCTTTTTAGGTGCTATGACCGTAACTGACATGACGGGTTCACTAAAGATAAAAGCAATAATATTCCAAAGGCAGGATCAACTGGCTTGTGTTCAGCATTAGGCAAAAATATATTTCTGATTATGAGGCTGCCCATAGACAACATTTTGAAATCAAGCCATGGGCACCATTCCAAAGAATGCAGACTGTTGGGACTGCTAGATTCGTGTACATTATCCAGATTTCAGGCTAATCCACATATCTTGAACACAATTCATTTCACTAATGAAAACTAATTTCTGGAGGAGGAGGGGACAGATATATGCATACACAAAGAGTGCGATGCGCACCATCCGGGGAATGGACATGCTTGAAGCTCGGACTTGGGGGTGGGGGGCAAGGGCAACATATGTAACCTAAACATCTGTACCCCCATAATATGCTGAAATAAAAAAACAAAAACAAAAACTAATTTCTAACATTCATTTTACTAATTAACAAAGCATCTAGTGTTGATTACAGCTAATGATAGCTGAAGAGCTCATAGGAGCTTTCTCCTCTGAGTGTCCTTTTAATTAAACACCACATCACCACCCCTAAAGAGTGTACTCCCTCTTCAGGCAACTAACGACTGCCCATGTGGATTAAAACTGATTAACCCACCCCTACATATCACACCATTTCTGATGAAAGATTTTAAAAAGTAAATTACCACTGGCACAACAGGCAGGAAACAGCAATAAATCCTCTGGTGAATCAAAGTTTAAAGCAGAGTGAATGTTGGCAGATGTAATGAAGGGCAAGATGCTGCCAGATTAGGGAAGGTGCTAACTGCCAGGGAGGGAGATTCAACGGGCACCAGGGAGCCACCGCATAGGAAGATGCAGTAGTACTCTCATCACAGGGCAGTGTCAAACAACGCGCTCTAGAAGAGGACTAATGGGTGCAAACCCTAACTCTTTCAGTTACTAGCTTTGTGAACTTGGGCAAGTTGTCTCTATTCCTCAGTATCATAACCCATAAAATGGGGGTAATTAAAACATCTACTTCATAATGTTGGGGAGAATTGTAAAAGAAAATAATATAAAATTCTCGTAACAGTATCTGGCACAAATATGTGGTGAATAAATATTAGCTACTAATATAAGGAGGTAAGGGTGTAAATGAGGGTGTGTATGCAAGAATGTAAAATAAGACAACACTAAATTGCACCCAAGTGTTAATCTCCACTGGGCATGTCTTCTTGCCATCTAGGCACTAATACTGGCTACTTATTGGACTCCCTCCTTTTTTTTCCCCCAACATACCTGATTATATGCAGAATTTACATTTGCAGGATTAAATTAGCCCCTGTGCATGGTGGTGATGCCATAATCCCTCAAATGCAGCCCCTATCATTTAGAGATGATGCTGGTCCAATCAGGGCCAACTAGCTACCTGGAATTGTACTGGTTTGACAAAGCCTGGAGGCCAGGCGCAGTGGCTCACGTTCTTTTTTATGGCTGAGAAGTACTCCATGGTTTATATCCCACATATTCTTTAATCACTCATAGCTTGATGGGCACTTAGGTTGATTCTATATCTTTGCAATTATGAATTGTGCCACAATAAACATATGAGCGTAGGTATCTTTTTGACATGATGATTTCTTTTCCTTTGGGTAGATTTCCAGTAGTTGGACTGTAGGATCAAATCGCAGATAGGCTTTTAGTTCTTTGAGAAATCTCCATACCGATTTCCATAGAGATTGTACTAATTTACATTTCCATCAACAGTGTATAAGCTTTCCCTTTTAACCACACCCATGCCAATATTTATGGTTTTTTTGACTTTGGAATAATGGTCATTCTGACTGGAGTAAAATGGTATTTCACCATGGTTTCAATTTGCATTTCTCTGAAGATTAGTGAAGTTGAGCATTTTTTAATATGTTTGTTGCTCATTTGTATATCTTCTTTTGAAAAATGCCTGTTATATCATTTGCCCACTTTTTAATGGGGTTATATTTGGTTCTTTTCTGCTGAGTTATTTGAGTTCCTTGTAGATTCTGGATATTAGTCCTTTCTCAGATACATAGTTTGTGAATATTTCCTCCCATTCTGTAGATTGTCTATTTACTCTTCTGATTATTTCTTTTGCTGTGCAGAAGCTTTTTACTTTAATTCTCATTTATTTATGTTTTTGTTGCATTTGCTTTTGGGGTCTTAGTCATAAATTCTTTCCCTAGGCCAATGTTCAAGAGAGTTTTTCCCTAGGTTTTCATCTAGAATTTTTATGGTTTCAGATCTTACATTTAAGTCTTTAATCCATCTTTAGTTAATTTTTGTATATGGTAAGAGATGGGATCCAGGTTCATTCTTCTGCATATGGCTATTCAATATTCCCAGCACCATTTATTGAATAGTGTGTCCTTTCTTCAGTGTGATTTTGTCTGCTTTGTTAAAGATCAGTCCATTTTAGGTATATGGTTTTATTTCTGGGTACACTATTCCGTTTCCATTGATCTATGTGTATATTTTTATGCCAGTACCATGTGGTTTTGGTTATAACTTTGGTTATAGCTTTGTAGTATAATTTGAAGTCCAATAATGTAATGCTTCCAGTTTTGTTCTTTTTCCTTAAGATTGCTTTGGCTATTCAGACTCTTTTTTGCTATCAAAATGAAAGTTTTCTTCTGTTAGGAATTTATTCTCTAATCCAATGTATACAAAGGTCAATAAGCCATAAATATTTTTCTCTGAATTAAGAATCATGCAACAGAGACTTTGGTCAAAATTCTTTTAGGGCACAAACTTGGAGCATACTACAAACCACAAATGCAAATATATGTGAAGTCACATTTTATGCATCCCAACTATCAATAATAAAAACAATAACACCCAGGCAAAAAGAAAGACTGAATTATCTTTCTGACATTGCCATAAAAATAACATTAAATTGTTGTCATACGAATAGGCAGTCAAAGATTATGCCACCAAAAGTTTAGGGAAAATATCCTACAATATGTGTCAAGTACTTCACTAATAAAAAATATGTTATCTTTCTGGATTTTGTGATTATATTTGTAATTTCTTGTGATTTGTTTCCTCATTCTAAATAAATATTATTTCTTACTTAACTTTATATTCTTTTTCTTATAGAGTGCCCCAAATAGTACGTAAGCTTTGGTCTCCACCATAAAACCTGAATTTTTTTCTGCCAGTACTTTTTGCTCATATCACATGATTATTAGTAGATAAAATGAAATAATGCATTTTAAAGAAGTTGGAAAAGTAAAAAGTACTATAGTTCTGCAAAGCTTTGGTATTATATCACTCTGACTATGGCTCCTTTCTACCTAAAACTTCCACACACGATAGAGAGACTTCCATAAATGGGTTTTCACTTCCAGCTCAAAGTTGTGGGGTATATCTACTGAGTTATGTGACATCTCATAAATTAAAATAGGAGATAAGTTCTCTGCACTGAAGAGGTTTAGAAATTCCTGAGGAATTTCTTCAGTTGCACAGGTATTCACTTGTTGAGCATCTACCATGAGCCAGACAATATGTTATACAATAAAACGATTCAAAAATAGATCCTGCCTTTAAAGTAATTTCAGCAATAGCATTAATCCATTGAGAATGATTGATTCTTGAAAAACCCAAAAGTCATGTGGAAGTAATAGGATGAATGAGTTGAACAAACTTGAGCATGTTTGAGGCTATAAGAAGTGACTAAAATAATGAGATTAATTTTTTACATGGCCCATAAAGTAGATCTGAATACAACTTTTGAAATACTTATTTACAATAATCATTCATGCCTTTATTGTCACATTTTGGACACACTGTGATTTGAAGACCTGCTTATACACAAGCTTTCAATAAAGAGAAAGCCAATGCAGCTATATTTTTACAAGTTAAATTTTTCAAAGAGTGAAAAATTTACCAAAGCACATTTTCTTAAAAAACAAACCATAAAATTGATTTTTGAAATTGTATATGCACAAACATAGATAGGCAAGAGCACTATTTTCACTGAGGTAGAGCATCTGCTTGTAGTGACATAATTATTAATTACCACTAGATAATTAAATGTTCACTCATGCCTATGAAAAATGGCTGTTGGTTTGCAATTTCAGTACAATTGTCAGATTTCTCCTCCTTTCTTGAAGAAAAAATTCTACTTATGAATATGTAAAAAGAAAGATATGTTAATCAAATGCCAAATCAAATTTTTTTTGGTGGAAATTTTTTATTTACCACCTACTGGAGCCCAATATCACTAAATTTAAATGCAAACTTGAACGTCTTTAAATATCTATTCCTTTTGCCTAGATCGACTTTAGTTTTACTTATTATGGAAATCAGTGTAGTTTAATTCCGTCATTGCTCATCCAGTATTGGAGTCATGGGCTTCTGTCCCATCCCTAACTCTAAGAAAAACAATTCTAAAGATGGCATGTTAGGAAATTTAACCAATTTCCTTCCAAAACAAAGGAAGAGTTTTTGCAAAACATGGTTAGCACAATTCTTAGAGGCTACCAAACTTTAAAACAATATATTAAGCCTCTCTTTTTTTTTTTTTTTTTTTTTTTGAGACAGAGTCTCACTTTGTTGGCCGGGCTAGAGTACCGTGGCCTCGGCCTAGCTCACAGCAACCTCAAACTCCTGGGCTCAAGTGATCCTTCTGCCTCAGCCTCCCCAGTAGCTGAGACTACAGGCATGTGCCACCATGCCCGGCTAATTTTTTTTTTCTATATATATTTATAGTTGTCCAGCTAATTTCTTTCTATTTTTTTAGTAGAAAGGGGGGTCTCGCTCTTGCTCTGGCTGGTCTCGAACTCCAGAGCTCAAAGGCTCCGCCTGACTCCCAGAGTGCTAGGATTACAGGCGTGAGCCACCACGTCCAGCCTAAGCCTCTCTTTTCTTTTGGAAAATTTCTCAAAGATACATTCTGAACACTAAAAGCCTAGCCCTACGACTGGGAGAACCATTTCCAATGATTCTTAGTACCAATCACTTTTTTTTATAATGTTCCGTTTTCACAGTGCTATATTTTTACTAGAAAAGTTGTACATATTCATTATTTATTGTAAGTAGCTATTTCTTTCAAAATTTATTTTTATTCTGCCTCATTCCACAAAAGTAATGAAAACATACAAAAAAATCAACTTATTTCAATCAGATAAAATAACAGAAAACCGAGAGAGGGCCGTCGAGTGGAAGACAATCATGCAGACTCTAATAACTAACCTTGCAAAATGTATGGAATCACCCCCTACAAGGACTCTGTGAAGCACTAGGAATAGGGCCCAAGGAACTTAAGTCTGTTCGGAAGTCTACCACTAATTAAACCAAATCCTTCAGCCTCTGATTTGAGTCGCTTTCCAATTAAATTAATAAATCATCTTGAACACTTTCTAGGCATTAGAGGCTGTGTTCAGCAATAAAAGATTCAAGGTTTTGTAAGATGACTCCTACTTAATGATCTAGTAGAGAAGACAGGCATGTTCACAGTTGGCTCCATATCCAAATAGAATGAGTTAAGTAGTAAACAGACATGCAAACAATGAGTTGAGAAGAGAAATCAATTCCAACTTGGAATAAGGAAGGACTTTTGGAGAATGTGATATGTGAGCTGAGCTTTAAAAGACAGACTTTGATAGAAAAGTGAGGAAGAAAAATGGCACTCTAGGCTGAGGAGATCGCCTGACACTTCTCGCTCACAGCGCTGTGTAGGACCCAGCTGCTCCCCTACTGACTGTGCTGACGATACTCACTGCTCCGAAGCTTCCTCCCAGCTCCAAGGCCCTCACCCTGCGCCATTGTTACCAACCAGGTCGCTTATGCCAGCGCACAGCAAGCCAATCACTGTGGCGATGGGCTTTGCAAAAAAGATTTTACTCACAGGGTTGCAGAGAAGGAGAGTGTGGAACAAATCTCAAACCTGCCCCCCACCCCCCGGTCACAGGGCTCGGGGGTACTTACCGGATAGAAAGCAGGTGGTCTAAAGAGTGGGGAAAGGTGATTGGCGGCCAGGAAAGGTGCGGTAAGGGGCTTCTGCGCAAGCGTAATGGAGCTACCGGCCCTTTCGAGGACCCAGGCTCAGAAAATGGCGGCCGGGACAGGGGGTGGGGTTTTGCAAACTCCGAGTCCAAAAGGTCTTGGGGTCCGGACCGCGCAGGGCCATTGGAGGGTCGGTTGTTGTCTTCAACTGGACAAGAGCTGCCCCCTAGTTCCCGAAAACTTTGAGCACCCCTTACTGCGGTGACCCACGGTCAGAGATGTTATCTGTAAGGAAGCTAGTGGGAGTTTAGTTATGTATTGCTTGGCTGTGTGACTTGCTAGTGAGAGTTTAAGGTCAACTAGAGGCAAAAGCAAGGCAGGTGAAGTTTGGCGGGCTTAATCCTGTTAGCCCCCGGTTTCACCATTCCCACATCCCCGCGAATCCTTCAACTCCTCTAGCTCATCTTTTGAGCTTGGGAACCTCTGGGTTGTTATACCTGTTTCCATTTTTGTTTTCTTAGCTAAAAATATAGGCCATGTACTCAGCATTAACACTGACTTCACCGGGCCACAAAGCCTCCCCAACATGGGGGACCGGGACCTGGTGTGCTATTCCGACGTCCCCATCTTCAATACCTTAGCAGGTGCTTTATATTAAAAAGGCACTTAATATTTTTATTTATAAAAATATAATTTAGTATGTATTAAACATTTATAATTCATAAATATTTTGTTTTATAAATATTATACATATGTTTACCTCAATAAATATTAAAGTTACTAAATAACAGTTAACTTAGTAAAGTTCCCCCTTTCAAATCATTCTCCAGAGTACAACAAGGTACAACAAGCCCTGATCAAAGCTCTCCTTGCTCCTCACTGCCCTCAGGTTATGACCCAAACAGTCTTAGCCTGGTGTATAAAAGCCTGACATAATCTGCCCCTGCTTAGTTCTCTGGCTTTATAAAAGCTTGCTGTTCTTATCAGCCCACTCAATGCTCCAGCCATAGAGTTCCTCAAATCATATCTTTTATTTCTAGGCCCTTTCTTACACTTTCAGAGATTGTCCACATTGTCTGAAATCTCTGACCAAATGACCTAAAACCTTCTTCCATTTTCTTACTGAAAATAAATATAAAGAGAGATGATGAGATTAAGTTTTAGGATAATCATCTGAGGGAGAGCTGATATTGCAAGAGGAGGCAATAGAACTTGATTTTTACAACTTTCAATGCTCAGATCTGAATTTCTCCAGGATATCCACTGCTTATAAAGATCCACTGGGTCTCCCGGGGTTTCTTAGAAGCAAGCCCAAAGCAAATTTATATTGACTTCTACCACATTCAAATAAAGCAAGGATGAGATTTCCCAAAGTTAGAAAGCTTTTAGAAGCTTAAAGGCTGTGATTTGGTGAGTAGGAATTTGAGGAGCAAAGTCTTTGAGGGGCACACGAAAGCCTGCAGCATGGTTGAGCAGGAGCAGCAGTGAGGCAGCCTGCTAACACTGCCCTGCCCTGAGACCACCCACCCACAACCTCCCATGGCTTGGCTACCTACCTTCACATTTCAGCTTGTGCATCACTGCCCCGGCATCTAGGGGCCCTCCTGATGGTGAGTTCATACCATCTTCTGACAGCATTCTTGCCAGGGTATTAAATCTTGTATCACTGAAGAATGCTTACAAATCCATAAATTCTGCATTAATCAATTTTATATGTTAGCCTCCTTGGCCGTGACCCTTAGAATCCCATCCCATCATACTCTCCTGGCTTGCCAATACATGCTAAGTCTTACAGAACCTTTGAAATATATTCCCTTTCCTCCCTTACTTAACTGGCCCAGCACTTTCCAGCAGGGTTATGCAGATAATGTAAGAAAAAGGCAAAAAGAGGAAGGTCAAGGAAGGCTGAGTGCAGTCATTTTGGCCAATACCAGACCCTAACCTCCCTGGCCAAGGAAGTCGCCAGCAAGTTGCCTGCCTGCGACCACCTGAGGACGGATGAATTACTAAGCTAGATGGCTTACAAACTGTTCGCGCTTACCTTTCTGTGACAACAGTTTATGATGAACTTTTATGGCCTGACCACATGACAATGCTGGTCACATACGGCTATTTCCTAATGGTCTTTTTGAACATTTAAAAACATTGCTTTGCCCAATAAGGGCCCCCACTCCTGCTCTGCAAAGGACCCCTACTCTGTCTGTGGAGTAAAATCTGTTGTCTGTCTCTCAATAAATTTTCTGTCACTAGTTGACTCACTCTTGAATTCTTTCCAGGGCAAAGCCAAGAATGCACTTGGCCAGTTAAGGGACCTTTTCTTCCTTCACTGGGGCACCCGCTGCATCACTAAGACTTAATCCTAAATCTAGGCCCTGAGGCAAAGAGACAGAGGGGAAAATCCTGAGGGGGGGTCATGTTGTCTTCAGGCAGGTGCCTTTGCACTGTCTGCAGCCACAGGGGAGGGCTAGCTATACATAGGGAGAGGATGGTTAAATCATGGAATGTGGGAACTCAAGATTTGGAGATGGGGCAATCCACTCAGATCTCACCAGTCTATGTGTCAGAATCCCATTCTTTTTCAACAAGACCTCTAACCTTTGTATAGCCCACTTGCTTAGTTGTGAGTTTAACCCTTTCTGGAGCAGAGCTACTCTGACAATTAAGTCCTGGGCAGGTCCACAAGCTTTCTCTGATCTCCCTCTTTAAAAGATGAGAGCCTCTTTGGGAGATACCTAAGTCCTCTGGCTTTCACACTTGGTTTTTAATTGCCTGTTAAATGTTCTCAGCTTTTCATTATCATTTCTTAGAGCATCCATCAAACTCACCTGCAGCCATCAAATTCCATTGGTCTCAAGTTACTATTTCCTCCCAACTTTTCAAATACCTGAGACATTGCACCAGCTAATGTATTCCTTTTCAACGGCAATCCATCCCAATTCACACTTAGTGTAAGTTTCAACAATTGCAGCATCTACAGGTACCAGAAGCTACTCGCACTCAACCTACCACAGAGGGAGTCTTCGTTGCCAGCTGAGTAGTGAGTGACCCAGCTCCAAAACCCCATCCTACCACTTGCTTTCCCTGCAGACTCTTGGTACCCACTGTCACAGGTAGGAGTTTCTGGAAAGCAGACTCTGAGGTAGAGTTTAGTGTTCAGAATATTTATTAAGGAGTGCCCTTGGCATCAAAGGAAACAAGGAAAAGAACGAAGGGAGAAATTGATCTGTGCATCCCTGCCATCCTCAGCCAACCCCACAGGAAGCTTTGACACCAACTGGCCTCTGGTATTATCCTTCATTGGGATGAAATGATTGTGCCTTTATATTCCTGCCTTGATCAATCACTGTATTTCAGTACTCCGTTACTTCATTATCTTCTGAAATGTCACCCTCCCCCCATATAAAATGGCCTTTCGTTCACTTTCCCTTATCCCTTTTTTCTTCATAGCACTTAACTGACAGTATATTTTTATGGTTGTTACTTATGTCTCTCCCCAACTAGATCATAAGCTCTATGAGGGTGGGGACCTTGCTGTTTACCTACATCTAGAACAGTGTAGGACAGTACCCAGCACATATTATTCTCTATATTATTGAATTAATGAAACCCTGCCCACAGAGAAAGTGAAGAATGAAGCAGACATCAAAAGAAAAGCATAAATGAAAGGCCAGGAAAAAGACAGATGGAGCCTTGACTTTGGATGGGTTTCTTTACTGCTGGTTATAATACTTCATGAGAACAGCCCGCTTTATATGCCTATCAACTGAAGAATGATGAGGTTCATAAATTTGGAAAGGAGGGATTTATTTCTCATAAACTGTTGCAACCTGCAGGCTGGCCATCTTGCAGGCTGGGAAGCGTAGCCTCCAGCCAGAAGACAAGAGCAAGCACTTCAAGGGAAAGGTAAAAGGAACAGGACTTTATGCTGAGTGGGGTGATCAAATATACATATTTAATAAGCTTTGGGAGGAGTCATGAATATTTATGAAAGCAGACACATGCACATGCACAATTGAGTTTCATGTCTATTTATAAGCCACGTGTACAAAAAATGGCGGCACTAGCATGATCCCAGGGTGGAGTTTTCCACCCTCTGACACCAAAAGGTAAAGCAGAGGCTAGGAAAACCCTCACTGTGCATCCTGTGTAGACTGGCCGGAACCACTCTGTCAAAGGAAAAGAAGCCAAACTCTGTAAAATAATTTTAAAGAGATTTATTCTGAGCCAAATTTGAGGACCATGACCCAGAGCCATCCCCAAGAAGCCTTGAGCAAATGGGGTCGCTGTGGTTGGGTTACAGTTTGGTTTTATACATTTCAGGGAGACAGGGATTACAGGTAAATTCATAAATCAATACGTGGAAGGCATACATTGGTTTGACCCAAAAAGGTGGGCCATCTTGATGGGGGCGGGCTTACAGGTTCAAGGTTCTTTGACTTGTAACTGTTTAAAGACATGAAGCTTTGTCTACAGGCTTGGAATGTTTTAAGGTAAGGAGCTCTGATAATCAGAGACAAGCCACCTGACATATTTGTTGTGTAAATTGAAGGCCTGCAGGTTTGTCTTGCATACCCTTAGGCTTATTAATGGGTTACAAAGGATATCTCCAAGGGAGGGTCCATGATGAGGCATGTCTGACCTCCCTCCTCATGGTAGGCAATTTAGTTTTAGGGCATCCCCTTGGCCAAGAGGGGGTCCATTCAGTCAGCCAGTAGGAGGAGCCTTAAGATTTTATTTTAGTTCACAACTCCAAGGTCAGTAGTCTCTTATCAGGAAGTTGTGTCAAAACTGCAAAAGGGAGGAGCAGTATTACATGCTGGTTGAAATCATCAGGGGAGCAAAGGGCAAGCTCTGTTTAACCTGGGGGAAGAAATCCTAATGGCAGTTAGGGAGGGCAGGGATATAATGAGGCTTTCTGATCTCCCAACCCATCATGGCAGGATTTTCAGTTTTTAAGATTTCTCTGGGGTGTCCTAGGCCAAAAGGAGGTTTGTTTAGTTGGTTAGGGGGCTTAGGACTTTATTTTTATTTTGCATGCCCTTGAATTCTACAGAGATGCATGCACCTG
The DNA here is from genome assembly GCA_004363605.1 of Indri indri. NCBI lineage: Eukaryota > Metazoa > Chordata > Mammalia > Primates > Indriidae > Indri > Indri indri. The sequence continues at coordinate 65,075 of RJWJ010005839.1, forward strand.
TAACCTTCCAAAATAAATATCCCTTTCAAATTAAATTGGTTTTTGTGAATTTAAGTGTCTTATAACTGAGTGATCCCTGTCAAAGACAACTGGAAAAATAGATGTAGTGACAATAAGATTTAGATCTGGGTGGGCCATGAAACTGTAAGGTTATAGTAGAATCTCCCCCCATGTGTGCTTAAAAACTTTATCGATTACAGCTCCTTGGAATTTCCCCACCCCAGACTGGCAGTTTCGATTGCACCAGAAATACCTCCCCCACGGCCCCTTGGAGAAGTTTGTGCAAGATTAAGTCTTTGGAATGTCCCCGCCCTGAAACCAGGATTAGGCTACTGGAAATATCCCCCTGGCCACCTGCGTGTGGTTTTTGCCTTTATAAACCCCAATGTCATAGTTCTCGGCGCGGCAGCTAGCCAACTTGGTAACGCTGTGCGCCCCTGCGCTGCGCTGGAAATAAAGCCTCTTGCTTTTTGCATCAAGTCTCGGTCTCCGCTCGCTTTTCAGGGTGGTCGTCTCTCCCCTGGGCCCACCGTGGAATTATCTACGGTCTAACATTTGGGGGCTCGTCCAGGATCGGAGGGGCGACCGCCCTCAAACGGCAGAACCGGTCTTGGAGGTAAGCTGACTCCGGAGTCATTCGGTGTGTTAGTCTTGTTTGTTGTCTGTGATTTGTAATTCGTAATTTCTGAATTTTGGAACGGCAGGGTGTCGACTCCGTAAGGAGGAGACT